>PVJO010015566.1:0-44688 GCA_004026905.1 Hystrix cristata
GAGATAATATCATCCTTTACTTCTGGTTTAATGTTGGGCTACGCTAACTCACAGCTTGAGCGTACCTTACACTTCCAAGCAGACCATTCACACTTTCAACCTCCTAGCCAGCTTAGAATTACGCTATGGAAATCTCAGGGACACAAAATTTACTTTCGTGTCGTTTGTCTTAACTGTATTTTTGAAATCCAGGCGAAGGTATTCACAGTGTGCTCAATATCCAGGTATAACATTCACAGATTGGAGGCCTGGAGCTCACTGTAGAGTCCTGTGCAAGTCCCACGTACCATGTTGGTTTGTGTTAGTCAAGCAACTTCACTGTGGCATGGGGACTTGGCAGGGGCTGGAGCATGGAACTCAGTACTGAGTTGAGCTCGAGTCTAGAGGCAAGACGACTTCACTCCGTCTTGGATTCTGGTCAACTGCCAAGTTACGCAGAGCTATTATTTTTGAGTCATTTATTTCCATTGCCCAGGCTGTTTGGTGCCTCGTTCTAGTGTGCAGCATGGAGGGAACATAGAGCATCAAAAGAGTCCCCTAGTCTAAGGGCAGCCTCTCAGCCATGATTAAGTCTGGCTTTGACCAGATGTTTGATCTGGCATTGACTTAGGATTTTACCTTTTGTAGCAGAGTACTAGGTTATCTGTGAGGAAGGCAATGTTTGAAAGACTCCCAAGAACTGGGTTGGAGTCCATTGATCAGGCACCCAATCGAATGATGGGGAGGCTCTGCTTAGATACATTTGAAAGGAGTACGCCATCACCTGACTTGGCATCAAGTCGTTTCCCTCGGCACACTCCAACACCTGCCAATATCGATGGGAATGTTTAAACTGCTACTTAATCATGCATTGGTCCCCAAATTAAGAAAACAAGTTTCTTTAAAGCAGACTCACGCTAGTATCACATTCAATTCTTTACTGCCTGGAAGCCCATGCCAACATCTTGGTCTGTTACTAAAAGCATCCGTTTTATAGGTGGAAGTGCTCCTTATGTCTAAGGATACCCTGCCAGAAGTGGTCCTAGACTTCTGCCATGTAACTGAAGCTGTGATCCATAGACCTGAATGTCAGACCAGGATCACGGGAGGCCATGATCATTAATGGCCTATATGGAGCTGCTCACATAAACCTGTGCTGTGAGTTATCACTTGAGGGGGCTTTGTACTATTATCTGTACCATGGAGAGCAATTAAAAGGTTCCGACATAAAGCAGCAATATGTGAAGCGGAGCACTGTGTGGATCAGGGTGTGGTATGGCACCTCGGCAGGATGATCAGGTAATTGTTGGAGCTGGCTGGCTGCCAGATGGTAGTCTTGAGCCTTGTTCTTCCACTCATCCGAGATGAGATGTTGGCAGAGGTTGGAAAGCCTGCTGAGTAAATGCTTGATGCCATACGACATTCTTCTCATTTCTCTTTGCCCTAATCTGGACTTAGGACTATGGCTGCCTTCTGCCTAGAGGGTTGGGACTCAAGGACATAGTGGGTCAGTTTGTAGGGTAACCTAGAGACACTGAGCCTGCCTTGGATTGAAGAGACACAACCAGTGAATGGACTTAATTTTTGGCCCCCCCAATTTGACATTCATTCTTGAAACCAACTGAAGGAGACCGAGAGACTTTCAGTATTTGGGGTAGGGGGCTGACAAGACCTATGTGAGACACCGTGCTTTCTGCATATTTTATTAAGAGTATCCCTTCTGCTTAGTACCCAAAATGCAGTTTCCATTAGGGTAACAAGGGTTTTGCTCAGATGGTGTCTACAGTTACAACAGGAAGGTTGAGGCAAACCAAGGCTGGTCACTGCATCGACTTGCATCATCAGGTCCCATAAACCAATGACCCACCCCCCTCCCTCCACCCTCTCTCCAGCAACCCAGGCTGGCTGGTGATGGCCCCAGCAGGAAATGCCACCATGTCTACACATGAGGTGGATTCCAGTATCGGGGAGAGGAGGACCCCCCTAGACACAATGGTGCTGAAAGGGCCACACAGAGTAATCCAGGTGGGAGTCCTGCACCCTCGGTTCTCCCACACTACTGCCCTCATGGCCAGACCATCTTGCACCTGAATGCACAGCTTGGGATTCTGCACAAAGAAATAGCCTGGGACCCTCTGTAGGGGTAGATTGAACCCCACCTCTCCCCTCTGCACTCTGGTCTGACATTCAGGTTTCATCGTTGGCTCCCGAGAAGTCATTAAAGCAGCTTATTTTTAAAGGTTGTTTATCATTTTTAATTTGGTTCTGCAAAAACCCATGAAATGTTTCATTTTCCTTCCTGGAGGCCAAGTCTGAAAAAAGGCCCATGAAATGGAACCCTTAGTCAACAACTAGCATCATCACTATATCCCCCCCTTGGACCCTAAACCTGGCTAGCGTGCTGTGAGACCAACATCCCCTTCGGCAGACAGCAGCTCTAGCTTGGTAGCTCTACCCCATTTTCTCACCAGCACAGCACCACAGAGTTTTCACATGACAGTGAATTCATTAGGTGCACTGTTGTGGGCTTACTGTGGTCAACTTGAGCCCAGCTGGACTGAGCTGGTGCAGTTGCGGGACTAGAGGATCCACCTGTGGATTGTTGCTGATGCAACATAAATGAAAACATGAGCAGAAGATAGGGGCCGGCTGTTTCCCAGGAGAAGCTCTGTTGTGGCTGGTTTTCCCGAAGGGAGGTCTTCTGTTCCTGTCAAGGAGCGAGCTCGGGGCCTTGCTGTGGGGTCAAGGATGGCTGCTGCTGCTTCGGGGAAGCTCTGGTCTTCATCTCTGCTGCGACCATCATATGCTGGTTCCAGTAAAGATTTCTTCAGCCGTCATCTGCAGAGATGGACCATACACGGGACAGTGCTGTGGGCTCCCGGCCCTTGCTTGGATCTTTCAGGTCTCCAGTGCATAGACCAACATTTGGCACTCTTCCTGCATTTGGCTTACACGTGAATGTTGTAACTTGGAAGTGTCCTGTATTAAATCTGCTCTTTTGCAAACCATTGGCTCTAGAAAGGTAACTAGTACGTGTAACCACTTCCTGGTCACTTATTCAGAATCCCCGTGGCCCAGAATCATCCCCAGTCATGTGCATTAGGTATTTGCACGATTAGATTCATATGTTCCCAAAATTAATCTCAAAGCTTCTGCTTATTCCAGGTGACAAGAGGGGAAGCACGAACTATGTAAGACACATAAACTGGTTCAGGTCAGTAAGTGAATCACATTTTCTAGGATGTAATTCTAGGAAAGGGTCGAGCAATGCTGTTCTGCTTTTTCTGACTATGGCATCACACTCAAGGATGGCACTGAGGTTGTTGCAATGGTGAGACCTGAGGACTTGGTAAAAGCCACCAACTCACCCCAGTTTGCAAGTGGCCTTCATACTGTTCAACGCTGAAGAGCCCAGATACATTGTTGCCTCAACCCCCCAATTTAAGCTGATAATTGGACCCTTTATCATTTCCAGGGTTCTTCACCGTTGTCTTACTTCACCCTATTTTTAGCCTCCCTGGCAAATTCTGTGTCTGTATAATCTGCAATCACTGGGACCAACCAGGGCGTGACATGAGAAATTAAAATAATTCCCAGCATGGTCAGAGTCATTTCCTGCTCACACTGAGTCAGGACTGCTCACGAGGTTTCCCATTCTCACCATGGCCCTGAGGACCAAGGACAAAACCTCAGTCTGCCTTTCACTGTTCTAGAAGGGCTCCGCTTCCCGAACCATTGTGCTAAAACTCAGAACTCCAGAAAAAGTCATTCCAACTGCGTATTTGAAAAGGTTGGTTATTTTTACTGTGTCTGGAAAATTCATCATGAAATGTTTTCCCTCCTTGTAGACTTTAAATCTGAAATACGGCCGATGACAGAGAACTCTCAGTAAACAAAGTGTCAACTGCAACATCGCCTGAGACTGCTAAGTCTGGCCAGGGTGAAGTTGCTGGTACTTTCTCCCCCGAAAAGTTACTCTCATCTGCTCAGATATTGCATCTACTGATTGGGCCTCAGCAGGCGCCCATCCAGATCTTTGCTGACTGACAAGGAGCTTCAAAAAGCATCGTGCCACTGCTTCAAGGAAAACAGCTAGATGTCAGTGTGGTGCAGGAGATGACACACAGAAACACTCACTGGGAGCCTCAGCCACAATTTTACCACAATTCCAGGTTAGCCTCAGAGAAACTGAAAGCAAAGGAAAATTAACAGTCCATGCAAAGGTTCAGAAGAAGATACAGACAGGCCAGACAGGATTACTGTCTTGAAACAATTTGGAGAAACCTCAGCTCCAAAGACGTGTGCACACAGGTCTAAATTCAAGACAGGCAGCCCAGTGTTTCGCCTACAGAGAATGAGGCTCTGCTAGAACTGCTGCTATTTCTGTCCATTAAAAGCATACTCAAAATATTCTTTAGTGATGTAGCCACAGAAGCGTGACATTGTATTCGTAGCAGGAAGCGAGTAACAATTCTCACTGGTCTACTTCAGGCAAATTCAGCTCAAGAGGAGACCTTTTGTGGAAAGAGCCTACAGCTACTTTTGGACACCAGAAGTGACGCTGCTGTCGCTCGTGAGGCTTCTCGTCCAGCGAGGACTCATCCCTGCAGTGCAGTCCTTGCAGCACTGGTGGCACCTTCAGGCCTTATTGATGAAGGTGGTGGCTATGCCAATGTTCCCTGAGTGCGCAGTATGGCCAGTGCGGCGCACAGAATTCTCACTCTCCTCAGGCATGTTGTAACTGATGACACGTGGGATGGCAGGGAAGTCCAGGTGCTTAGCAGCCACATCTGTGGCCACCAGGACATCTTTCTTGCCCTTGACTCCCTCAAGCAGCAGGTACTTGCGGACGGTGTCTACGTCTGCCTTCTCTGCCAAGATGAACACAGGGAAGGGGTCCTTCTGTAGACACTTGAGCAGGCGCACCATTTTAGCCTCCTGCTTCACACATTCCACCTCCTGTGTGACATCCAGGCTGGCAGCCCCAGCACACTTCATGTCGATTGTGACAGGCTTTGCCAGGGTACTTCCAGCAAAGCTTTGAATCCTCTTTGGCATGGTGGCCACTGAAGAGCAGAGTCTGTTGCTGGCTGTTACACTAGAAGATGATGCAGATGTCACCCCAGAAGCCCGTGTTGATCACACGGTCAGCCTCATCCAGAGCCAGGTAGTGACAGACATGTAGGCTGACCTTTTGTAGCAAGCCCATGAGGTACCCCGGGGTGGCCACCATCATATGCACACTGTCGGACGGTCTCCATCTGCTCTCTAACGGATATGACCCCAGTGCAGAGAGCACAGAGCAGGAAGGGTGCACTGTCCTGCAGCAGGTGGTAGTGAGAGTCTAGGACACTGTGGGTTTGCCGGGCCAGCTCCCAGGAGGGGCAGATGATGAGTCCACAGGGCCCCTCATCCTTAGAGAAAGGCAACCGCTTCTCGTTCCAGGCAAAACAAAATGACAGGAAGAGTGAGCTCAAGTGTCTCGCCTGACCCCATAAAGGTGATGCCAATTGTGTCCCGGCTGGATGGAAAGGTGGGGATGCTCTGGTCAGGCAGAGGATATCTTTTTTCCCAGGCCTCATGAGGTGGCTGTAGGAAACATTTCTTTTACGCTGTCGATGGGTGGCGGGATAGCGGCGCCTTCCATCAAGATGTGGTACACTTCTGTATGTACTCATGCCTGTCTGCAGACACACTCCTCAGCACATAAGAGGGTCGTGTCCAGCTGATTCTGATTGGGTCACCGTATGTGATGCCCTTGGCCATCTCCCTCACTGACATCGAGGATCAGTCCTCAGCCACACTCTCCGGAATCTTTTCTTTCACCTGCTTTTTCCCTTTGCAGACTTGTCTGGATCAGTATCTTGATGGAAGCCCTCATGAAGGTGGTACGTACCAGTGCAAGATTCTGAGGACAGGCAAGTAGCTTATTACAGGATTCTGGGGTGCTGAAGACTCCTTGAAATTCTTTCCTAGGTCCTCGCTATCTTTAGACTTGATTTTCTCAAGATACCCTCCATCATATCCTGTTCCTGCTCCTACAAATTCCCACTTCCAGGTACTCAATAACGCTGACTGCCGAGAAGCCTAACTCTTCAATTCCAGACATGGGCTGTAGAGACAGTACCCACAGAAACTTCCAGGCCCAGCTAGCCAGTCTCTCTGAGGCCCTATCAATTAAGTTCATTCTATGCCTTTAGCTAAAGCTATAGATCAAGACAACCATTTTAGGCCACCCTGTACCTAGGATAAAACCTAATACTGCTGATATGGCCAACCCTTCCACAGACTGTTCATGAAGGCCGCCATCTTGGACCATTCTCTATTTGACTGGTTCAGGGCCAGTGAGACATTTCCAAGAAGATACTTCTTAGTCTTTGACATTTTAACAATAAAGAAAAAAGTTGTTTTTTTTTAAGCTTCAGTGGCCTAAAACCCAAAAGTTATAAAACTTTTGGTAAGATTGTGGTAAAATAAGCTCAGTTTCCAGAGGACAGCATGAATAATGCAGACAAGATGCCTCACACCAATATCTTGTCCATAAGTGCTAAGACAATGTATCTACAAGCTTGCTGCTGGGTTTTGGTCTTTCCCTTGGTTTACTTTGATCTGTGGTCCCACCCCCAGCCCTCTACTCTTCTGTGTTAATCAGCATAGTTACACCCAAGACTAATGACAAACTATCAAGGTAATTTGAAAAATCTCAGAACCATGTACGTTTGAGGACGTGAAGTCCTGTGCACACAAGTCCATCCCTAGTGAGCTGACAGGACCTTTTCAAAGCATGTGTTTTGACTGGGGTCCTAGAGCAATGCACAGGTGGATACAGTCTGAAATTTATGGAAAGAAAACATTTTTGGAGTAACTACACATAAGAGCTGAAGTTGAGGATGTATCCACAAAAAAGACAGTCTGAACCAGGGGAGGGAACTACAGTGCCATTTGAGTGCTGACATGAATGGACCAAATCCTGGTTGCAATTATTATAGAAAGTGCAATCAATATAGATAATATAATTAGTGGGATCACGCCCCCCACTACTCGCCTAAACCTGGGCAATGCCCCCGAGTTAGCACACTGTCAGTCACACCTTGTCACCGGTGCTCTGGAAGACCCAAGAGGAGGCGCTCTAGGCTTGGTGCACATTTGAAATCCTTAAGCCCAGTCCTCAAAAGCAGAAATTCTTTTCATGCCATTTTCCTTTTCGCTGGCATGTATGTGGCTCACGAAGCACAACTTCATCCCTTAAACTTATCAAACTTAGCTGCTTTTTCCCGTATCGCTGTGTGCACAGTGTCCAGTGCTTTGTCTCACACAAGAGCCTCGAACCTGTTACCTACCGTATCCCCGGGGGCCACAGGAAGGAGCAGAAGGGCTGGCCAGGTGGATTGGATCCACAGTTACCGTCAAGAGGCAATTTTAGAGCATTAGATCAGAATGTGGGTTCATCGAGGTCTAAGTCATCACCATCATGCAACTATTAGACTAGGCAGACCCTTTTCCGTGCTCAGTCGATCCTGGGACTGGAGCAGCATCTCTGCCACCACAGGCACCATGTAAGTGTACATAGGACTCTCGGGACAGGCTATTCACATTGGCACTTCCTTCTACGATGCTCCTGTGACCGCTAGTCTCCCAGCAGCCCCATAACCACCTTGGGGGTCTGTGCCTCAACACCTGCTCTCCTGACACTAGGGCGACTTGACAGGACGAGCCTCCCCCGTTGTCCTCAACTGCAGGCCGCATCCTGGGAATGCCACGGAAGGTCTAGGCCTTTCGCCATGTGGCATAACTAAGGAAAAGTTAGCCGAGGTCACGCTCTGGCATAATCTCCACCCTCCACTTTCTGCTTTTGTCACAGGAATAAATGCAGCTGGGCCTGGAGGTGTGAGGAAAGCACACTTTGGTAGTGAAAAGGCAAAGACAAGAAAACCCAAGTACGACTAGAAACAGAAAGACCCAGTCGCCATCTCATCTAATCTTCCAGACTGTTCATTTTAATGAATGCGAATTCACACTTGGACTTCAGAAAACTTAGATACATTCAAAGGTTTGCAAGGAAATTCTCAATCTCAACTTTTCTGAAAATGGATAACGTACAAGGGTTGTCATTCTGCAGAGAAGTTGAGGGAAGGACCACAGAATCCGAAATACCAAGTGTTGCTAGTTGCTAGATATGGGTAAAAACAGGAGGTACCTTTGCTAAGAACCTCAAAGGAAGGAAGGAGGCCAAACAAAAATACCTTGAAACCCTCTTGTGTCCAAAGCAGAAGGCCCGCTGTGGTGGCCCTAAACTCTCAGTAGGTGAGTGCCTCACAGGCCAACCGCAACCTGCATCCAACGACCTGCAGTTGATGGTCTTAAGTACTGACAAAAACCAGAAATTAGGTGCCCGAAATCAGCCTGGCTGTACTTACTGCATTCCCACGGAGACTCTGACCCCAAGCACTACTTGGGACTTCCAGTTTTTATTTTGTACCATTGTAGCATAGTTGCGATAATGCTGTGCTTTGCTTATCCCCCCATCCCAAGAGAAAGATGGAATCTTCAGGAAATATCAAATTTTGTAAGAGTCACAATCATTCTACAGCACAGAACCACTTAGGAAAATAAACCCATTGACATGAGAAGCAAAGACCTCTCGAATCCGATAGCCGTCTACAGACCAAAAACACCGGAGCATTTTTGTGATGATTTTGCTCCATAGAGTCATGAAATATCTAGATGTTGATGTATGACTTAGCGAATGAATGCATCCATAGTGTTTTGACTAAGGTTTGTGCAACTTTGTGAGATCTAAGCTCGTCAAAGTTCTATACCCCTCCAGGGAGACGAAGGGAGGTAACAGATTACTGCAGCCTCCCATCTCACCGTGGTCACCTTGAGGCTATCTGAGCAGGCACTTCCTCTGGGTCGGACATGGTCAGTTTGGGAGCTGCTAGATGGCTTTAGAAACGAAAGAGACAATTTACAGAAAAATTTCTGGATATGAATATCCCTTGTTCTGTTTAAGAATTAGTATTTGTCTAGTCAACTATGACTTCATATAGTAATGAATATATTTACGATTGAGAGTCTGATTTCTACAGCAATACAGTTAAGTCCTCAACTTAGGGACATGTGAGTTTGTGGTAAGACTCACTTTGTCGGACTTAGGAACGAATCCAACCTTAGACCAATTCTCCTGGAACAACTTGTTTGCAATACCCCCCCCCCCATGCCACACACACTGAAGCAGCACGTACGTATATCCTGGATAAATAGAGAACAAGGTAAATAAAATCTTGTATGCTAAAATACAAATGCTTAAAACTAGCAACATTCCACAATTAACACTATTAGGCCAAAGTCTCTAAATCACCTCTTGCCATGTGCATTTGGTACATGCACAAATAGACTCATGTGAGGTGACATGTGGGGAAAGATCCAAGCATGCAAGCCTGATGAATTGGTTCAGGTCAAAGTTCCCGATTGTATTAGGTTTTCTAGGACATAAACACCTCAAACAATACCGTTCAGATTTTTTGATCCCTTTTTTGATCTCATAACTCAAGAATGGAATCCAGGCCAGTGCAATGGTGAGACCCAAGGATTTAATGGGGACTCCCCTGTAAGCAGCTTCGGTTTGCAAGTATTTTCCACTGTGTTTGAGGCCAAAGAACCTAGATGTCCAATTACCAGATTAATTTGGGGGACCTGCAACCTTTCTTCACTCTGAGGTTCCTGTGTGAAACCTGAGACCACTGCCAGACTGTTTCCCTACTTTATCCCATCCCATTTTGAGTCTCACTGGCTCCTTCTCTGCTCTTACAATCTGAAATTACTGAGACCAATCAGAGTGTAACAAGGGAAACTAGGGTACATAGTTCCCAGCATGTTCTGAGTATCATTTCCCACACACAGATCCAGGCTTGCTTCTGAGAATGTTCCCCATTCGCACAATATTGATGGAATCTCAGCTCAAAACTCCAGACTCTTTCCTGGGTCTAGAGGAGTGTGGTGCCTGAACAATTCCAGCAGCTACAAGTTAGAACCCCAGGAAAAAAAACAAGTGATTTAACCAGCCGGTTCTTTGGTTCTCTGGTGGTTATCTTTTCATGAAAAACACATGAAATGTTTGCAGCCTGAAATAATTCCTGTGACACAGAACCCTCAAGTCAATTAGTGTTGCTACAATGTTACCCGAGATCCCAAGACTGCTTGGGGTGAAGTGCCTGTCCGCTTCTCCAAGAAGTTATTCTCTTTTCTGACATTGCATGAATTGAAATAGCTTCTTTAATGCATGAATCCAGATTCCTCAACTCAGAAAAATACCTTTGCCTCAGGGAAAACATCTGTGTGATACTGTTGACATAAAGTGTAAGACACACAGAATCACTCACTGGGACCCTCGATCACAATTTTGTACTGATTTCAGGTTCCCTTGGCCCAGTCTAGATTTGAGATAAGATTAATAGAAGTCATGGAAAGATTTAGAATGAGATGCTAGAGAGAGCAGCCAGATCAGAAGTCTGAAACAATTGGAGGGAAACCGTGGCCCCACTTGAAACAGCTATATTCAAGACAGGAACCCTAGTAGTTTTTCTACATATAACACAGTCGTACCTTTAGCTAATCCCCCCAAACTGCTCCCATGTTTCAATGTTGCCGCCACTGAAGCTTGACAATCTGAATTTCTAGCAGAAAATGCAGTGTCTACTAGATAAGGCAGGATTTCAAGAGTGGGCCATTTCAGGAAAATATAGCTTCTTAAGAGATCTGCTGTTCGAGGATCTGTAGCTACATTTCAGTGCTAGAAATGGCTATTCCATACTACGTATGGGCTCCTAGGAGCATGAAAAGTCATATTTGAAGAATTTTCTTCAAAAGATGCCATCTGAAATTGGAATCACTAAAGAATCTTACCCATCCATCCATAGCCTGGTCCTTGTTCACGTAATTTCCCACGCAGGAACCCATGTGCCTACCATTGAGAAAGCAGAACCGAGTTCTAGATGCGGGCAGCACAAGCTGTAGCTACAGGATTTTTCATTTCCAGCTTAAACTATCCCTCCCAAGTCCATATCATCAATTATATTCACCATATACCTTTAGCTCAATCTGCACTCCAAATGGATGTTTTCAGGCAATATTAAACCTGAGGCTGAGAACTAACACTAGTTATAAGGCAGACAACTGTGAAAACCCTCAGGCTGTTCACGAGTGCTGGTGTCCTGGAGCACATCCTGTTCAACTTCTTCTGGACCAGCAAGACCCTCCAAAGATGATGAACTTCATTTTTTTGAATAACATGTTCACTTTCGTAAGAGTGGAGAAGTTCCATAAGCCAGACTTGGTTTTGTGGGGTTGCTATCCCGTAGTTCATAAACCTAGTTTCTTTCCAGAGGTCAGCACGAACATTACGAAGACAAGTTGGCAATATAAACCAGTATCTTGTATGTAATAGTGAGACAGCGATACCTATGTCTCCCTCCTACACTGTACTTGTTTCCATCTCTCGTTTTCCATTCGTCTTGATTCTGCTCCTTACATGAACAGCGGGTTTGGGGAGGCAGATCAAAGCAAACCAAATTTCAGAAAAGTCAAGGTAATTTGAAGAGCCTCAGAGGCACGTGTGGTACAGGATGGGAAGCCAGGGTGCACACGACTGTCCACAGGGAGCCAACATAACTCCCTCAAGGATGATTTGACTATAGAATTGGTGATTAACTTCCCAGAGAACTCCAAAGGGAAATCTATTTTTAACAAAATATTTGCCCAAGTGAATTTGTAAGAGTTGAATAGACAATCTCCCGCCCAAAGACAATCTGAACCTGTAGGGACCTGTAGACACAAGAGTTGACAGGCAAATGTGCCATGTCCTGTTGCAACGATTCCCCCAAAAAGGATAATCAGAGCGCTGTTCAGAAGGTCGTCCTTGCCTCGGTGCCGAGGACGGTAGGGCAGCCCCTGTGCCAGTATAGGCACCACGGGAGGAAGTAGAGACTCTCAGGACAGGGTACTTGCATTTGCACTTCCACAAATCCAGGAGTGTGCTGGGAGATCAGAGGTTGCAGACAGCAACCTCCACCTTCTGGTCCTGAGGCACTGGAGGGCATCTCACCCAGCATGGAGGGCTCTACTCTTAAAGACATGGCCAGGCAGGTGTATGCTGCGGCGCCAGACTCTGCCGGCCACCGGGTGCCCTGTGGCCAAAAATGCAACCATCACACAATGGGCTGCAAACCCTGAGATGCACGTATTTGCATACTCCTCCTAGGGTGCACACCCTGGGGAGACTTGACACGAGAAAATGCATCCTTGTCCTGAAGTCCAGGCTGGCTGCATCCTAGGACTGCCGCGGAGAATGCTCAGGCCCTTCACAGGATGACACAACTAAGCAAGCCTTCTGGTCTTCCCTGCAGTGCCTGGGGTGGCGATCTGTCTCTGGTGTAACAGCCCTCCCTCTATGCTCTTGGCATACATTTAAATCCATCTGAGGCCTTGAGGTTTGAGAGGCGCACTCCCCAGAAGTGAGGAGATGGTGAACATAGAAGTATGACTTGAAGCATAAACTTAGCTTCAGTCCAAACTTACCTTCTAGCTAGTTCATTTTAACAAATGCATAATTATATCTGGACTCGAGAAAAATTCTTTACAGACAAGCTGAACACATCATTCTGGTTTTCTAGTCTACCTCAACATCTTTGGAGGATGGACAGACAGCAAAGGACATGGAGGGCCTGAGAAGTCCAGGGAAGACCACGGAATCCCAAATGCCAAGTGTCAGTTTAAATGAGCAAAGAACATGGGCATCATCGCTGCTAACCCCAAACAAGATGACCCGTAAAAGTCTCCTGTCCAAAGGAGAAGGCCATGACAGTGAGCCTGTACCACCAGGAGACCCGTTTCTCATGGCCTTCTGCACCTGCCTCCCAACACATCTCTGCTGGCCTCCAAACGACAGCGTTAAGTACGCAAAAAAGATCAAAAGCCAGGTGCTGCTCATAAATGGCTTTGGCTGCGCTTTCTCCGTTGCCATGGACACCACGACCCTCTCACGCGATCTCCAGCTTTATCTTTGGACTAAACAGTGAAACGGCAGTGAAAACACTTCGCTTTACTTATTACCATGCTACAAGGAATAAACTTTAGGGAATAGCGGATGGAGTCATTCTTGTTCTTGGCTTGATCCTCCCAGCACAGTGGCTCTTCCAAAGAAAAACCCTGACAACTTTGTAGCTCAAATATGGAATTCGAGAGGGCTTTGCTTCTCAGACCGACAACATAGGGAGATTTTGTGGGAATGGATAACCGCTTGATATTCGTGCCTACAGTTTATTAAAGTTGTTTTAGCCTGTTTGTTTTCTACTCATGTTAGACGACATATAAGGTAGTCATTAGAAGCCAAAATACTGTAGGATACATTCATTTGTCAAGGTTTGTCTAAGTTTGTAATACCCGAGGCAGTGAAATTTCTGTACCACCCCTGGAAGGAGAATTCACTATCATAGTGTGCTACTACCTACCAGATACCTTTCCACTAGCCAAGAACACTACTATAATATTAGGCAATGAAAAATGTAATTTACAGGAAGATGTCTAGATACAAGTTTCTCACTTTGGTTAAAAGTTAGTATTTCTTTTGTAGAATATATTAGTCTTGTTCAGAAGTTGTTTTCTTTTAGGGTTTGAAACACTTCACACCAACCTCTTATGTCTTGGGTTGAGATTTGTGTTGAGAAGTCTGCTGTATTTTGTTTTTTAGTAGTACCTATTTGCAACACATGTAGTTTACAATCATCACGGGGAATGGGTACATGTACATAATTCAACTTGTTTCTTTTTTTCCCCTCCCGTCTCCCACCCTCCTATAATTACCTTTTCCCAATTTCTTTTTTGAGAGAGGGTCTCGCTGTATATTCTAGGCTGGCCTTGAACTCACTATGTAGTCCAAGGCTGGCTTCAAACACAGCAATCCTCCTGCCTCAGCCTCCCAAAGTGCTGAAAGGGCAGGTGTACACACCACCAGCCCAGACCCTTTTCTCCATTTTCATTCTCATCGATATTAATCTTAGCACAGGTTTATAGCCTATAATGTTTCTTTAGTGAAGTTATTAGGTCCCTGTACATGGTGTCTCTCTAATTTCCTCAAACTTCCCATCTCTTACCCTTAGTCTCTTGGACCACTTCCTATTTACAAGAGATCCATCCCTTTGTCTCCTACCCATCTATCTGTTTGTACTTTGCTTGACTCAAATGATGGATAGCATGCGATTTAAGCTTGCGTATCTGGGTGTTTTCCCTTCCACTTAACATTCTACACAGAATACTACTTGGCTATAAAGGTCAAAACTGAAACATTTGTAGAAAAATGGATGCTCCTGGAAAATATGTTGAGACTGCTGTAATTCTAATGGGTTGGGTTATTAGTGATTTGTTCTTTTTCTCCAACGGCTTTTAACTATTTGTTAAAGATGCTAACTTTTTTCCAGCATATGCTTTTGGCTCCTTTGCCAAGGATCTGAAGGCTGTGTGTGCCTGAAGTAGTTTCTGCACCCTCTACTCTAGTCATGGCAAACCTTTTAGAACTTTCAATGATACAGCCTGCTGTGGCACGTGAGTTGCAGTGGAGACCTTTATTTTGGATCCAGGCTCTGCATTCATCTGCAGACTACCACCCGTCTAAGAATCAGTTCCTGGCCTGGGTACTGGGTCTTAGTGGAAACTGAGCACTTGACCATGGGGACACCAGGTTACCATGCAATCCAAGCTGGGCATATCTGATCCACTGAGCCCTAAGGTTGGACGTGCACAGCAACAGTCTATCACTAAACGGAAGTGGTATATTTACGCTTGAGCCAGACCAGGCTCAGGGGGTATGAGTAAGTTACATGAAGAAGTTGCCCAGAACGCTCAAGGCTCCTAACTCCTGCTGTGTTGCCTTCCGTTTCCCGGCATGCATGGCCTCCTGGTGTACTGTATGATCAGCTGTCAGAGGGAGAGGGCCAGGGCTGGTTCACGGATGGTTCTTGCACATTATACAGGCACCACCCACAAGCAGAGAGCTGCAGCATTACAGCCCCTTTCCAGGATGTCCCTGAAGGACAGTGGTGAAGGGAAATCTCAGCAGGTAGAACTTCAGGCAGTGCACTTGGTAGTACATTTTGCCTGGAGGAGAAATGGCCAGGTGTGCGACTGTATATACTGATTCATGGGCTGTAGCCAACAGTCTGGCCAGATGGTCAGGAACTTAGAAGGAATACGACTGGAAAATTGGTGACAAAGATATTTGGGAAAGATACGTGGGGTTAGACCTCTCCACATGGGCAAAGGATGTAAACATTTGTATCCCATGTAAACACCAAAAAGTGACCTCAGTAGAGGAGGATTTTAATAATCAAGTGGATAAGATGACCCATTCTGTAGACAGTGGTCAACCTTTCTTCCGCTCGTCATTGCCCAGTGGGCTCATTAACAGTGGCCACGGTGGCGGGGACGGAGGCTATGCACGGGCCCAGCAACACAGACTCGCTCACCGAAGCTGATCTGGCTACAGCCACTGCTGAATGCTCACTATGGCACAGCAGCAGAAACCAGCACCAAGTCCCCAATATGGCACCATTCTCCGGGGTGATCAGCCCGCAACCTGGTGGCAGGTTGATTATATCGGGCTGCTCCCATCATGGGAAGGACAGCATGTTGTCCTTACTGGCATAGACACTTATTCCAGATATGGATTTGTCTTCCTTGCATGTAATACTTCTGCCAAAATGCCTCATCCAGATTAATAGGAAGGTGGAATGATAGATAATTTGAAGACAGTTACAGCACCAGCTAGGTGGTGATAGCTTGCAGGACTGAGGCAAGGTTCTTCCAAAGGCTGTATAATGCTTTGAGTCAGCATCCACCGGATGGTACTGTCTTCTTATAGCCAGACTTCAGGGTCAAGGAATCGAAGAAGTCTTAGCAGGGGGAAGGCTCGTACCAGGAGGGACAACAATACCATTGAACTGGAAGCTAAGACTTTCCCCTGGTCATTTTGGTCTCCTCACATCTCTGTGGAAACCAGCTAAAAAGGGAGTCAGTGTTGGCAGGGCTGACTGGATTTTTACTCCACGGTGGAAGAAAGAAATATACTTAGAGTGCAGGAGATTCCTTAGGGCGCCTCCTAGTATTAGCATGCCCTGTTATTAAAGTCGACGGGAAACTACAACTTCATCTGAGCAGAATGAAATGGCCCAGAACGTTCAGGAAGGAAGGTGTGGGGTACCCCATATCAGGGAAAGAATCAAGACCTGCTGAGGTGCTTGCTGAAGGCCAAGGGAATACAGCAGGGGTCGAGAGAAGGTGGTTCGTAAGAACTACAACCATGTGATCAGCTACAGAAATGAGGATTGTAATTGTAATAGTTCTCTAATACGATTGCAATGTAATACAATATTGGTGCTTAAGAATTATTATAATGTTTAAATGATGAAATGATAAGAGTAAGCATCACCCAAAGAAAACTTGCCTTTTGGGGAGAAAGCATGTTTTTGCTTGTATGCAGGACAGTTATAACAGGTGTAATTATGAGCTCATCTTTGTATCTGGAGACTGATTTAAAGAAATGTGTCTCGTTGTCAAGCTGACAAGGGGTGGATTGTGATGGTTGATTGTGTCAACTTGAGTAAGTAACACCCAGCTAAACTGGCTCAGCGTAGTTCTAGGTGTGGAAGACCCACCCTAGCAAGGGTTATCACTAGGATGCTATATAAAAGGGAAAAGGAGGAGGAGGAAGGTTCGCCGTTTTCCTTCAGAGGAGTGCCAGTCTGATTTCCCCTTGGGACATTGTCTCCTGGCTTTCAGCACAGACTCTTCAGCCTCCTGATATGGACTCACATGGGACACCACAGAGCTGCAGGCCTTGGACTGGCTCCTTCGGATCCCCAGTGCTCAGACCTTTTGCACTCTTCCACACCCAGTCCTGAGCAGACATTGGATGCACCTGTAAATTCTTGTATTTGTATATCTCGTATCATTTCTCTAGTAGACACTGATAAGAAGGATCGCCTCCCCAACCTTAGGAGAAGCAAGAGAACTGGAACTTGTAAGTAGATGCTGTATCTACCCTACAGCCCTCTTGGGGGTCTGGACAGTCTGGAGCTACCTTTTACTGAACACAATGGCCCTGAGCATGGGGGCTTCCAAGAGCAGCAAGGACACGGCAACCCAGTGCTCTGTCCCCAGCCCCTGAGCTAGTAGATCAGGAATTGAAAGTGGATCCTTCCCTGCCACTTGAAGGGTGGCACAACCCCAGCCTGACTGTCCACTCTCCGCAGAGGACTCAGCCCAGCAAGGGATGGAGATTTGCAAGCAGAGCTCCCTGGAAGTAAAAAGGCGGCTCAGAAAATAGAAAAATGACTCTCCAAGGGTCATTTAAATTCCAGCTATCCTCTGATGGCTTATATTTACAAGTAGTCTTCCAAAAAGTAAAATGACCCCAAGCTCAATACGTTTTGGAAAAACACATTTTCTAATCAACCTGCACTTCTTTGAGAATGAAGATTGCAGGTCACAAGGAGGGTGACTCCAGAGATGTTCAGGGGAGAACGCATGGAAATCACCATCTGCCACACGGAACACAACATTTTCTACATATTTCTGTACCAGGAGGAGAAATTAAGGCATCGTAGAGCTCATGGTTCACGCCAACGTTGAGAGTTCATTTCACGTTGCAGTGAAACTTCCTACCCTTGCTCGTAACCGAATGCATTTTGGCACAGTGTTGCATTTTGCTGTCAGTTTCCATTATGTCATTACAAGGCTCTTGCCTACCAGTCTGTTTGCATCAAGGAGCTTGAGGTAAAAGAAAAAAGGTAGTCACATCAATTACCAGCTTCAGGCCCATGTGACAGCAGCAGCCCAGCACTTTTCCCCAACAGGTAGATGAAGCTGTGACCCAGGATGTGGTCAACTCCAGCAGGGGCCCACCATGCACAGCCAGCAAAAGCACCATCATGTCTAAACACAGGGGAGGTTTCCAGAGTCATCACCCTGAATAATAGCGTCCAGATGGCCACCCAAAAAATCCCTGATGGGAGCCCTGCCCCCAAGTCTCCTACATCATCTTGCCTGAAGGCACAGCTCAGAATTCTGCAGAAAGACCTGGATTAGGACCCTCAGCATCCGGGTAGCTGGTACCTGCTTCCGCACCCACACTGTGGGGTCAGAGGCTCAGGTGTCATCGTTGGCATCTCAGGCTGATAACTGACTTTGCCCTTGCGGCCTTCAGCCTTCCTCCTACAGAATGCAAGTGCAGTTTCTCACCAACTTCTGTACTGATGTCGGTTTTATTTCTAAGATCAGGAAGCAAGCATCCTATGAGAATGAGAGGTACAAGCCAGAAGAGTATTCATAATTATGTAACTAGAGTAAGAGCCCTCCCAACACAGCAGTCTCTACTTTGCCTGGAGAAGACCGTTGATGCCCCCTTGCTCCCCATGGAGCCAGGATGGTGAAAAGTGGGATATGCCAGCCACAGTCACAAAACCACATGGTCCCTTTCTCCTGAGGTTTCCTGGATTCCTTACAGCAGCACTGAGAGACCAGAGAGAAACGCGTGTTCCTGTGTCTTGCCATCTGATATCCTGCACCTGCCAGGATTCTGCCAGCAAGAAGCCATTGCTATATTTAGCCTCTTGAAGTTGTTCCAGATCTGACTTTTCTTGGGTACTGCGCCAAGTGCTAAGACTTTTCTTTCTTGCTACGAACTGGACTCTCTAGGACAGAAGAGGTAAAGGGGGTATGAGCCTGAATCAGCAAGTGCTGGGAGCTGGTGACGACTCCATCAAATGCAAAAAGTTGCAACAACACAGTCACAGAATGACCTGAACCAAAATGGCATCTTCTCCCCAGGTTGATTTACATCAATAGCAAGTTGTGAAGAGACTGAGTTCAATACTGCAAGTTTTAACCCAAGATACACAGTTATAGGGACCCAGAGATACAAAGAAAGGCTAAGTAACTCGCAGGCCACGCTGCACTCTGACCTCGCGATACAGAAGCAACCTGTGAGGCCTCAAGAGCAAAGCCAGAGCGATTAATGGGAATTGGCGATGAAGACAAAGGGAGCGGAGGTGGTAGGGAAAAAAGGAGGAAACAAAACTATAGGAGAAATGAAAAGAGAATAGCAAACAAGGAAAGGTTCCCCAAGAACAGTAGGCAGCAAGTCCCTTGTGGACCCTCTTTGGGCAAAGCTTGAACTAAAGTCCGCCCAAGAACATCACTCCCATGTGAGGTTAGCATAGTAGACAGACGCCAGTGATTTTGTAAAAACAGGAAGAAATACAATAAAGCGTTGAAGCACAAGCATAAGAGAAGAGTCAAATAGCATGCACCAGTTCTCAGGGGAGCACTGGCAACCCAGGGAGATCACCAGGCCAGTCACGGGGGACAGACTTCCCAGCACTTCTGCACACTGTGCTGTGGCACTGGAGTCTGTAAGAACATTCACTCGGGCAATGGATGGAGCTTTCCCGGGAAGAGATGGCAAGGTCAGCTTCCACAGCGGACATTGATCCCCCACAGCCAGTCGACATGCACCCAACTGGTATCAGAACTCTGTGCCATGCTTTTGGGGGTCAAATATACTAGTGAGGCTGGCGAGGCACCACACAGCACACTTCAGCAAAACGAAGGCACAGCTGCTGAGCTTGCTGCGAGCAAAGATGTTCCTACCCGAGGCGATAAGCCCCGGAAGCCTGGGCGTGAGCTGCATTCCTTTGGTAAAGAAGTGGTCCAGGCCCACCGTTTGTTTATATGTTCACATGCAACTGCCTTTCCCAACACTCCTCACTCAGACAGTAATGAGGACGCCAAATTGCCGGGAAATACGATTTCAATAAGAGATGGGTATGACATTTCTGAACCCAACTTTGTATTCGCACGGCTCAACTTCACACGGCTGTGTTTCAATTATAACCTGGAGAATATTCTAGCCCCATTGATTTGTTCTACCCATAGTGCTTCTATACTCTTAATGTTTACATTTCACTGTAACAGAAGAAGCTTCTCCAAGTCAAAATGTACATCCGATTTACCATTGTCCCCTCCCCCTCCCCACTGGGTGCCCGGCAGCTACTCTAGGGCTTTATAGTCCTTGCGTTACCACATCAGAATGTAAGCGGAATATCACACGTGGCAGTGAACTGGTGACAGGCACCCACTTCCAGTCACTGTCAGAAAGCTCGAGACAGAAAAAGCTCCAGTCATGGGCATTATATGTAAGCACAATTCAATTTGAGGGCTCCTAAGAGACACAATCTCCAAACTTCCACTTGTTGTGGGAGGTGATGTGAGTGGAAAGATCAGGGCAGGAAGACTTTATGAATTGGTTCAGGCCAAAAGTGCTAATGGGGGGGGGGTCACATTTTCTAGGAGGTAAGAGTAGGAAAAGTTTCTAACAGTATGGTGTGCTCCGATTTTTCAGTCCAAGGGGTCATACTCAACAATGGAATCAAGGATGTTGGAATGGTGAAACCAAAGGTCTCCCTGTAAACAGCAAGTCCACTCCGGTTACAAGTGGATTTCACTGAGGCCGAAGAGCCAAAACATGGTGGGTAAACTCCCTAAACTGTGTGGTGGCACTTGTCCACTTCATCACTCCCCTGGGTTCCTGCGTTTGCCTTATTTTGGACTCTCCCCTAGCACCCTCTCTGCCTTCTGTCCTTACTCTGACATTACTGAGACCAATCAGGGTGCAAGAAGAAAAATCAAAATTCCCATTGTGGTCAGAGTATCATTTCCAATAAACGTCAGGCCAGTGTTGATCCAGAGAATGTTCCCATTCCGGTCATGGTCCCAATGAGCCCAGCTCCACATCCTAGACTTTTTCCTTGGTTCAGATAGGCCTAGCGCTGTGCAGTTCCCACCAGCTATGGCTCGGGATTGTAAGAGTGGATCAACTGATTGAAGCAGGGTAGTCAAAGAGTCATTATCGTTTTTATCTAGTCTCTGAAAATTTTATTAACAACTTTTTCCCTTCCTGTAGGATTTAAGTCTGAAATAAGGCCTGTGGTATAGAACACTCAGTCAACAAACAGAGTTGCTCCAATATAAACTCAGACCCCAACACTGCTTAGGGTCCAGCTCTGGGTGGCTTTGCCCCAAGAACTCTTCATCCTTTTCTTTGGGGTCAAGGAAAACACATTTATGTTGAAGTGTCATTTGGAAGACATAAGATCTCTGGATCGGAAATATTAGCCCCACGTTTATAACTGCCTCAGGTTCCCTTAAGCCAACCTGGAATTATAAGAAAATTGAAAGAAGCTGTGCTAGAATGAAAATGAGATGCTCATAGAGGGAGCAGATCAGAGCTCGGGAACATTTAGACCCATTGACAACACAGATCAGAATTCTGAGATGGGCTCCAGCGATTCCGCTAGAGAGGAAAACTTCTGGTTATCCAAGTTTAGTCTTCCAACTGCTGCTATTTCTTGTTCATTAAAAAGTCACTCAGGCGCCTGGTGATTCAGCTCAGTGGTAGAGCGCTTGTCTAGCAAGTACAAGGTCCCAGAGTTTGATCCCCAGCACAAAAAAAAAAAAAAAAAAATCACTCAATATTCTTTGGTTAGTGATGGTGCCACAGAATGGTGACACTGAATTTCTAGCAAAAAGTGTGCAGTATCTACTAAACACAGACAGTATTTCTCTGGAGAAGCTCCTGCTGAGTCCCAGTCCTGGCTTTTACCAAGAATGGCTGTCATTCTCTTCGGAGGAGCTTTGGTCCTTGCTTTCGTCTTGATCATTGTTGTCTCCCAGCTCCAGTGCAGATCCCTCTTCTCCAGCCCTCAGCTCCAGCTCTTGGGCTGTCTGGTACAGACCCTTCAGTCCTCTGTCTTGAATTCCTCAGTCTCATGGATCTGGACTCGTATGGGACATTGCGGTGGGCTCTAGGCCCACTTCTTCTGATCTCCAGCACACAGACAGATCCCTTGCGCTCTTCTACGTTTGATTCTGGGCAAATATTGTCAGTTAATCTCGTAAATGTCTGTGTCCTGCATTAAATTCGTTTTCTCCTGCAATCACTAATCTACTTCCCTTAGCCCCATGGAGAATGGAAGTCGTTCAAATAAAAATTCTTGAAAAAGTGCCATTCTGAACTAGAGTGTGGAACTGGCATGCTCTGAGGAGCCTTACCCCATTCATAGCCTGGTTCTGCTCATGTGAATTCCCATTTCCAGGAACCCATGTGCTTGCTGCAGAGAAGGTAAATCTCCCTTCAATTCCAGGACTAGGCTGTCCATGCTGCAGCCACCGGATGTTCCATTCCTAGTCAAAATACCCTTTTCTCAGAGTCCAGGCTGTTATGAATTACATACTTGCTAAGAATACATGTCTAGAGCTCTGGCTCAGGCTGATCCTATCCAGCGAGCACTCGACCCAGGGCTGAATACTAACAATGCTGATATGAACAACAACTGCGAGAATCCTCCAAGCTGCTCGTGAAGCTGCCATATTGAGACATTTTCTTCACTGGCGAGACAATCAAGATGTCATTCAAGGAAATGGAAAACATCTCAACTTTGTAAAGGTGAGGAAAGCTACATAACCAGTTAGGTATGTCTTGGTAAAACTTCTGTGTAATGTGTAATAGGCTCAGATTCTTTCCATAGGACAGACTATTTCAGAGACCAGATCACAACATACTAGCATCTTGCCAATATGTATTCAGTCAATGGTGTACAGAGCTTCCCTCTTACTTTGTCCTTGCCTCTGTCCCTTGCTTTGTCGTCATCTGCTTCCACCCCCCCCAGCCCTCACCCTCACCAGCTTCAGCAGGATTATGAAAGTCAAGGCGAATGGCAAAACCACAATTTCAACGGCCAAGGTGATTTGAAGAATTCTTTAACTATGTATGTTGAGTGATGGGTAGCCTTGTGCCCACAATAATCAACATTTCCTTTCTGGATGGCTTGTTTTAATTAATATTCATGTTTTGGATATAGAATATTGAAATAAATTCACTGATGGCTGAGATAATTTCTTAGGAAATGCAAGTTTTCAGAGAACAGAGATGGACAAGGATTGTCACCCCAGAGACGTGCAGGGAATCCCACCGATCCCAAATTCCAACAAGCATCAGTAGAGACATGAGGACAGAGGGCTCCTGGCTAAACAAGCACATCTCCGGGAGGACAACAAAGAAGAGCTGTGAAGACCCGCTGTCTAAAGGAGACGGTCGAATGTAGCAACAGCCTAAAACATCAGCTGAGTGCCAGTCCCTTGTGGCCCTCAGAACCAGCCTTGTGGAAAACACAGACACTCAACTGTAATCAACAGTACTGTGTTCAGTGTCCCCTAATGGCTTTGGATAGTCTTATCTCACCCAAGTTGAAAGATATTCCTGCCATCACAAAGCCATGCAAAAATCAAGACAGCAGTAGGACTACAATCACAGTGGGCAAGAGAAACAGCTGAAAAAACAGGGTGTGATCTGGGGTACACGAGCCTCCTGCAGGGCTCCCCACCTGGGCGGGCCACTTGCTCTGGAAGTACCTGGTGCTCTATAAGGAGCTGAGACAGCAGAGCAGGCAACTCCTGTCCTGGAGGGTGACAGGCGGACGGGGTGGGCTGCGACAGGCCTGTGGAAGGTGGCATGTGGCCCACGAGGAAAGTCTCCTGCTGGACAAGCCTGAGTTCGGGAAGTGGGCAGTACAGCCATCTCCCACCCGACACCTGGACGACTGTGTGGTGTCCCTAGCTGTGACCCCGGCTTGCTGTCTTCAGACAAAGCCTCCCTGACTGGACTTTAGTACAGACAGGCCATCTAGCATGGTCAGGCTTCTCCATAACTCGTGGCACTCACACCGAGGCTCAACTCAGGCCGGCTTCCCACATTCTCATATAGAAACTCATCTGAAGAGGGTGACTGGAAGTATTCAGTTTTTAGTCCTCGAGACGAAAATTCCTTTGTGCTACCAAATGCCTTCTGAGGTCAAAATGCTTCCACAGCTCTTGAGCAGGGAATTACTCACTTGAGCAGAACGTCGTGCAAGGAGTGAAGCAGCAGTTTGCATCGCGGAGGAATGCCCTGCAGAGGACAGAGTTAAGCAGCTATTGCTCCCGTTTTTAAAAAATAAAATGTAAAATTTTTAAGGCAAAGAAGCTGTTATTCTCTCCTTTTCCCAAACACGTGGTTTGTATAGACAACATGCTTCAGCTTCTAAACTGGAGACTTCCAGGTTTCCGAAGTGAAACCCTCAGGTTCTTTACATGCACAGTATTATTCCCTCTCAAGCTATGGAGTGTGAGTGAGGGTCCAAGAGACGGGGATGATGAGAGGCGAGGGTCATACACTGATGAGGCCATGCCCCGGCTGCTTCTGAGCTGGGCAAGGGACAACTCAGTTCTACCCACGTTGTCAGACACTCAGCGCCCCCAGGACACTGCTTCTGAGCACCTTGGTGCTTTTCAGAGTTGCGATGGGCGAGATGCACCTGGCAAAACCAGGCCTTGAATTGGCTGAAGCACAAGGGCCAGGGAACAGTCCTGTCAGGGGCTGTAGTGGGGCCAGAGAAGCTGAGGTTCTTTCCTACTCATACCTAGAGTCAGCTGCCCCCAGAGTATGGCTGGAAACTGAAAGTCCAAGCCTCAGGGACCACACGCTCAGGATGGATACTCAGGGTCACTGTCTAACAAACACTGTTAGCCTGGCGTCCAGGTGAGTTGGTGACCATGCTGAAGCAGGAAGCAGCAGCTTTGCACCTAGGAAAGATTCTCATCTGTACCGCTTGGGTAATCTCTACCCCCACGTGGGCAATCTCCAGACAGGACAGAATGAGCAACTCAAATTCCTTCATGGGATTCTTGCTGGGTATCCAAAGTGCATGCTAATGAGGAAGCCACAGCCTCCTGAATGGTCCAGGTCATTAGTAATGCAACAGTTCCCACAGGATGGATTAGCCCTTTGTGACTATTCGAAAGACATGATGGAGTCAGTATTTACAGATGGTCTTAGGTCCTACTTCCAGACAGTGCTAGATATGCTTTGCAAGTGCGAAACTCTTGAAACCACACCATATGCAAACTCCCGAGAGCCCGGTGGGCTGTGTTTGTCAAGCCTGGCTCGCCCTTTGTTAAGGAGCTGGTCACCAAGGAGCAACAAAGCTAGACTGTGCCTGGTCCTCACCAGCTAGCTGGCCACCAATAGCCACTGATGCTGAGATGAACATATTTGCCAGCTCTTCAGTGCTGCTTAGGAGTGCACTTGGGAGTAGGAGCAAAGCCCTTCCCCAGCTCCAGACTTCATTCTGGGAAGGCCAGGGAGGGGGCCGGCTCCTTACAGGATTTTCATAGCCAAGAAAGGACAGATCTGTCCTTCCTGCAGCTAGCAGAGGCAACACTCATCTGAACCCCATGCCACCCTCTGCTCTTGCCACAGAAATAAGCCCGGCTGGGCCATGAGGGTTGAGAGCTGCACTTCCTGGAAGAGAGACGGCAAAGACCAGACTGACAACTGCTCAGAATAGTGTAAGTCCACCCACGTCTTCTACCCTCACCTGCATGCTATAGCTTCAATTCTGGGCCTCCTCACAGGCTCGCAGGTGTGGATATAAGACCCCACCCTTCCCCAGATGCAAATAATTGCAAGAAGCCACATCTCTAGAGGCACAGTAGACCCAGACAGGACAGAATTGGGGGGTGTTCATCACTAGCCCCTTCCCTCAGGTGGTCCTGACTCCCACTGCCAATAAGAGGCCATCCCCAAGGAGGTGACCGAGGTGGAGCTGCTCGCTGCAGACAGAAACGGTCCTCGGTGCCACCTGTGTGGTGTGTACCTAACACCCCACTGGGCTCACGTTCCCTTGGGATTCCTTTATCCCTTCTGAGTCTCGGCTGCCTCAGAGGCTCAAGAAAGCAGAGGTTGCAAATTATTCACCCAGTTTTTAGCAGCTTCAGATACAAAGACATCTGTGTCTAACAAGGAGAGATTTATCCCGAGCAGCGCACCGTGTTCTGAGGGAGGCAAGAGAACTGGAGCCACCCTGGCAGACTGGATTCAGAGAGGAAAACTCGGAGCTCAACGGTGATGAACAGATGCGGGTGCAACCTGTCACGAATCTCGGCCTGCTCACTGCCTTGTACAGGAGCAAGTGTCCCAAAGCATGGGGATGCCACAGGTGCAGGACCCTGCTGCAAACAGGTGTTCCCGGACTCTTCCTTACTTGTGAGCTTGCAATCCCATCGCCTCCCATTCTCAGGTCCTACAGAGCTGAGGACTGCTCTGCACACAGAGACCCCACTGAGAGGCTTAGATGCAGCCCAAGTCTATTCCCCAACACAACAGAAGGGAGGAAACCGAGTCCCACTTGCCAGCTGATTAGCCCTGGGCGCTGCACTCTGTCTGCCTGGCAAAGCCCGATTCCCTGTGGTTTTGAAGATAGTACATCCGTCTACGGCTGCCCCACCTTGAAAGCACCCGATTTCATTTGAAGACATACTTCCCTTGCCATAAAACAAGAATGGAAAGACAGACTTACGCAGAATCATTGCCTTTTTACACACTTTCTAGATTCATATATTTGAACATATTTGTAGAACCTCTGAGCCCTCCTTTAGGCAATTTCCATCCTACTACATTTTTACCTCCCCAGGGACGAGGGATGTTATTTTGACACTCATTTTCTTTGCCATAATCTTATTACTGGATTCCTAGAATACAATTGAATTTGCACTCAGACTAATGAATATTTCGTAAGTACCAGAGAAACCAGAACATACGGTGCCATGAGGCTTCAGCACAGGCTCCAACAATACCACCTTTCTTGAATGGGATTCATAGTATAGCACACATGAAACAGGAACCCTGGAAGACTCAGCTGTCCATATTTCCTCTCTAGTGAAAGGTTACAGCATCCACAGTGCTAAGTTCTTTGTGGAAACATGTGATGGTGTTTGGTTTTCCTAAACCGCCCTGAAAAACTTGCACGTGAGCTCCATCAAGTCTTCTCCATTCTGCGCATGCTCACACCCAGTGGAAGTGGGAGTCTTTATTCAGAAAGGGAGTCTTTTAGCCAAGGTAAGACCAGCCAAAGCTCTGAGGCTACAGGCAGATTTGAATTTCTCCATAAGAAATTAAACTGACTGGGGGGGGCGGGGAATCACGAACCAAGGTTGACGTCCTCGGAGGTCAAACCAAAGGAACTTAAAGTTGGTACCATGTTTCCCATGAGAGAGATCCCCAACACAGGTAATCTGTCATCACCCCAAAATTCATTGCACAGCCCAGTACACAGTAATCTGGACACAGCACTTTGACTCTCCAAGGAGAAGAGTGACTCCAAAAAACCTGCAGATGGGCAAAGGCTCAGAAAGGCTTCCGTTAGTTTTAAGTTTTAACATACACCAAATCAGACTGTTGGCATGACATGCTTGCTGGGCCACCATCTTTACTTTCTTCTATTTCTGTCTCATTTTGAGTGTCTTCGTGGAGCGCTGTTCAGATCCAAAGACTGAAACAAAGTGGGGCATGAAAAGCTTTCGTGGAGATGGAAGTTGCTCTTTACTCAGTCACTGATTCTGTCCCACACTACGGCAGCATCACTTAGACCTACAGGTCAGGGGAAGGGCTCTACCTTTAGGCTTGCCCACCTAGCTGGCTCCAGTGGTGCCGCGTAAGTGTTCACCAAAACCTTGAATTCAAGTCTGGGTCTACCCAGATTACTGGGAAATGATTAGAAGGGTCTTTCTAGGCTGCGTCAGGTTCAATAATTTTGCTATGCCACACCAAACTGAGAGTTAATAAAAACTAAAAAATTCTATCCATGTTTGTTTCCACGACTGCTGAAATCGATGTAAACATTCCTACGGACCCTGGCAGAACTTCCCTTTGCAGAGGGTTCCCCATTCTGAGTTAGTGATGTCCTTTAACCTAGACAGTCATCATGCCAGGCCAGAGTACAGAGGACAGGCTTAGAAGGCACCAAACCCAGGGGTCAGTTCTGGGGTTTCCAAGTGTGATGTGACATTTCTCCTAGGCGTAGGTTTTTCTGGCATGGAACACGGAACTCTTCCAAGCCAGCCACAGGAGAGCTTAAGGAAGCTTGGGAAGGATCTCAGACAGTGAGCACCTAGCATTAAGTGGAATAAATCTGGTCTTACACAGAAGTTTTCACGTTGCTGAGACCAGAAAAAAAATCAAGTTGACTCCAAGTTACTCTGACAAAATCCCTCCCCACCCACCAGGCAGAAACAGGACTAGGCTGGAGCAGATGTATCTGGGCCAACACTGGCCCATACGTCCTCTTGTCCCTGCCACGACAGAGGCATGGTGCCGTCACATCCCCGCCTCAGTGTGGTGTGCAATTTTCACATGAATCCATGAAAGAAAAACCTGAAGAGTGTAGGAACAGTCCAAGCTGTTTCAGAATGGTGCTCACACACTGAGCTTGGTGTAGTTATTTTGTCCACATGGGAGGATACACACCGTAGACCAGAGATGTTTCCAGAATCGAGGCTCAGGTGGGACTTGTCGCTTCCCACCGGCACTTTGGAAGGAGAGCTGTTTTCATGAGGACCCTCAGCCCACACTCCCTATATGCGGTTTTGACAGGCTCAGGGGATCACTGTTTTCTTGAAGCTGATCTAGGATTCCAGCAACACTTGCGTCAGAGTTCTGCTCCTCCAAATGGGCTCAAGGGCTGCCCCCAGACATCGTGTTTGGGCACCAAGTGCCTAACGACTGGCAGTGAAGCCAGAAATGCAAAAAGCTACACATTCCTACTGCACTAGTAACTGAGTGTTGGATCTTAATGCAGAGAGCCACAGGACAGTCTCATTTTCTGGACCTCAACATTAGGCCGCCCCACACACGGTACAGTGAACCCGGAGTAGAGGATGGAAGAATGGGCTGAAGTTTGGAATTGGAACATGGAGGGACCCTTCCAGTGGAGACCCTGGATCCTGGGATTTTGGAATAATATGGAAAGCAATGTTTTGCTTCACTTGTCCTGTCCCTCAAAGATGACGACTCCAAGGAAATGCCAGATTCAGAGCCAATACAATTAACTGCAACACATTCTCAGCATGATCCTGCCAACACAGATCTTCCAGAAACTATGTGTGGCACAGTTCTGGGAGTGGAAGACCCATTTTGAGGAGGATTGTTGTCAGAATGGTATAAAAGGAGGATAGGAGGGAAGGATTTCAGCTGCTCTTCCTTGGAGGAACTTTGTTGACCATTTTCTTTCTTTGGGGGACCTTCAATTCTCATCTTCATCTTGGATGTCAACTCCTGGCTTCCGGTGCAGGTCCCCCAGCCTCCCTGTACAGATCCTTCAACTTCCAGTACTGGCCCTTGGGCCGTTCTGCTGTGGTCTGCTGGTACGTATTCGTGGAGGACATTGCCGTGGGCACCAGGCCTCCGAGTGGATCCTTCGGGTCTCCAGCACACAGACATTTCACTCTCCTATATTCAACCCTAGTAAGTGTTGATTACTATGGAACTGGACACTGAGAAGCAAAGGCCTCTCCATTCCATACCTTGGCTACAAAGACCAGTGGTATGACGAGACTGTGGTAGAAGTGAACAAATAGTGTTTCCAGGATCTATTGAAATTATTTTAGTCTTTTTTGTTGTGTCACGTTAGGTGGTGCCTGGGGTAGGAATTAAGAGCTAAGACACTGTAGTCAGCCATCGGTTGAGGGCTGTGACGCTGAGACCCAAAGCTGGTCAGCTCTCTGGACCAGGCCAGGAAGGGGCAGGGAAATAGTTTACCGCACCCTCCTGTCTTGCCACAGCTCCCTTAAAGCTATCTCTCAGCTTCTGCAGGCTTTATTATTCACTGTCATTATGTGTGAGTTGCCAGATATCTTTCCACTAGCCAAAAATACTTGGTACTCTATTAAGAAATGAAAAAATATGTAAGGTTTAGAGACACCTTCTGGACACAAGTCTGTTTATGAGTATTTCTCATCTAGGTAACAATGATACTATAGTTTATGTTTGGAACTTAGATTTCTGAAAATCACCTACAATATATAAATGCAGCTCATCTGTCTTACAGGAATGAAGTACAGTGTTAATAAAATCTTGTATGGTAAGACAAATGCATGAAGACCAGAAACAACATCCTAAGAGGACATAGTAGCTGGCTCGAAAGTGTTCATGACCAACAGTGGCATGAACTTAGAGGGACACAGACAGATCCAGGCTGCCATTATGATACCTCTGGATCCAGTAACGACCACTGTGTCTTGGAAGAGCTCTGTGGATGAGAAAAGGGGATGCTCCTGGATGTCAAATGTTTTAATTGACAACTATTTTGGACTCTTCAAATAAATTCATACTAGAGGAGAATCAGATTGAAATGTCATCTCCTAGACCCTAATGCACCCAAGGCAGAAACTCCTGCTAACAAGCAGAAGCTGTTGTTGTCCCAATAGCCCCATGGGAGGGCTCAGATGATGCAAAGGTCTCTGTCATCCCCCACTAATTTTATTGTGCCTGCTTTCACTGAGCACCACTGTTCCTCCTCAGCGTAAGAGCTTCCAGGTGCAGTGAGGACAGGGCCACCAGGTTGGGTCCTGCCATCTCAGGTGTATCGAGAAGTAACAAATGCAGACCCTTGCTGCCAGGTGGAGAAGGCCAGGCACAGCCCCAGCCTGGATTGACTGTCCACTCTGAGGACTGAGCCCAGCGGGGTCAGGGGCCCCAAGGGGAGTGCTCCTTGAATGTGCAAAGGCAGAGACAGAAGAATGCACAAGTGACTCCAAAAGAATTGTTTAAACCTGAATCTTCTAAAGAGCCAGTTTTTACATAGGGCCATATTTTCAATTTTTAGTTCACAGCTACTTTGGTTGAGGAATTTTTTCTAATCAATCTCAACCTCTGAGAATGGAGGTTGTAAGAAGAAGGGAGTGGAACCACAGAGATATCCGGGGAGAACAATTGGGACTCCCCAGCTCATACCAGTGTCAGTAGAAGCTCAAGAGAGCTTCCTGGCATCCGGCCAAACAGGAAAACTGCTTTAGCTAGATCCTATCCAAAGGAGAAGGTCCTTGAGGTCCATCCCCGCCCCCCGTCCCTCCGTCCCCCTCCAAGCCCTTCAGCACCTGCCTCATGGAGATCACGTGGCCTGGTGTCCAACCCAGCCCCTGTCTCTAAAACCAGAACCTCGAATGCCAGTACAGGACCTGCAATGTGTTGACACAGATGTTCCTGTCCCAGTAAGTGAAGAACATGCTAACAGTGGCATTAGTATCAAGATGATGAAGGATGGAAAAGTCATTCTTTAAAGACAAGTGAGAACAAATTCAGGGACTCATTTGGGACAGAGGTCAAGAAATGTGGAACAGTTTCTCACCACATTATAGAAATAATGCAGGAGCACACGAAGACACAAAAGGGCGAGGAGCAGGCCGCACAGTACAGGGAAGTTATTCATCCCAGATTGCAATGTAACTTGCTTTCCTTATAGTAATCCTCTGGTAGAATACCGAGAGAATTTTGGCATCATTTTGCTTTTCTGGTAACAGTTTCCACTAGGGTAACAATGTGCAGCTCACTCTCTAGTCTCTAATTACACCAGGGAGGATGAAGCAAAAAACCAGTCACATCATCAAGTCCCAGCAATCAGCCCCTGTTCCCACGAGAAGATGAGGCTGCAGCTCAGGATGTTGCGACTACAGCAGGGGCCTGCTCTGCACAGCCAGGAGGTGCCACCAAACCTGTGCACAGGTGGGCTCCATGGGTCAGGGGGTGAGAGGACTCGCCCAGAATGCCCTAGTGGCCACATCTCCGTGAGTACAGCTCAGCATTCTGCAGACAAGGATGGGGACCCTCGAGAGTCAGGGTGGCTTGATCCTACTTCTTCTGCACCAAGGTTCAGGTTTTGTTGTCAGCCTTGCAGGCTGACACTGACTCTGCTCTTGCAGCCCTTGGCCCCTGCCCTGAGCCTGGATGCCAAGCGCAGCTTCTCACCAGCCACTATGCTGTGGGCAGGGCAGTGTGATGTTGATCCCTGATTTTGTTAGGAAAACAATGAGGCAATGAACGAGAATGAGCGGTAATCAGAAACTGGATTTGTTATTCTTGTAACTAGACTGAGATTCACACATCCCGCCTCCTCCCAACACAGTTCAGATTTGATCAGCATGGTAAAGCTCATGGTCCGCAGCCCTCGGCTTCTCCCCCCCAGCCCAGTTGATGAGATGTAGTGGGAAAAGCCAGGAACGCTCACAGGACACTGTGCCTCCTTCAGCCTGCAGGTATCACGGCTTCTCCCCGGGGCATGGAGCTGGAGAAAGGGAGGAGACAAAGCACCGACAAAGCAGCATGAGCAGTTTCTTCCATAAGGACAGAGCCCAGGAGACCACATACACAGGCCCTGTGGCTTGTCAGTTGTGTCCGGCACCCTGCCAGAGAAGGCCATCACACTTGGCCCCTTTACCTGGGGCCTCCAGAACTGACATTTCTTGAGCAAAACAGGTGCCAACTAAAAATCACTTTAGAGACCCAAAGCAAAGCAAAGCAAAGCAACCACGAGGCTTTATCAGCAAGGGCTGGGAAGCTGGTGTCATCACAAAAAAAAGTGGAGTGGCACAGAACTGGATCACCCTGGTATATAAATCTGCCTTTGGCATCTCTGCCAGTGGTGGTTTTATGTCAACAGCTTGAGCGTTGCAGAAATATCAATTTCAGTACTGAAGTTTTTAGCTCAAGAGATGTGCACAAGACATGGGCTACCTGCATCATCTCTGAGACGGAAAGACACAAACTAATCACATTCCACTCCACCTGCAGATCTTGTTGTAAAGTAGCCGCCAGCTATTCCTTGGGATCACCACCCAGAGCCACCAAACCAGAATCATAGCAGTGATGAATACAAACAGCAGAAAAAGAGGGAAGGAAATAAACGAAAAGAAACTAGAAGAGCAACAGAAAGATAAAAGGGAAAACAAGGAGCTGCTTCCCAAGAAAAAACCCAGCAGATCGCTCAAAAAGTAAACAAATGGCCCATAACGAAGTCTATCACTCTCATTTAAATAGAGCGTGATGAACAGCTCAGTCAATAGTTTTGTGAAAAGGGGAAGAAGAGATGCACTTGTGAAGTGTCCAGGCAGAAGCACAGCCAGAGACGCAAGCACTAAATACCACAGCCCCTTTCCAGGCCCTGGGGAGCTGAGCCCCGAGCGCCGAGCTCCGGTGACCTGTGACATGACAGGGACATGTGTAGGTCCAGTGGCGGCATGTGTACCACTGCGGGCTGTTTGTACCCTTGAAAGGTTCGCCACACCACTGGTGTGGGAGCTCTTCTGCTCTCTGTCCCCCTTTTATTAATGAAGCTGCTTATGTCTTTCCACGAAATAGGCAGTGTATGGAGCAGCATTTGATATCCAAAGGTCAGATCTAATAGTGGCATTTTGTCCCCCACAGCCAGCTGGGTGCTTCTAGCAGCCAGCTCAGGGCAATTAAACACATGCATCTCTTTGGTGTCACACAGGGACCCTGTCTCAAGTGTCTTTAATGACATATGACGATGTAGCAGCTGTCCAGGTGCACTAGGGCACATATTTCTGCAGAACAAAATAACAGTCTGCCACAGAGATCTCCCACCCCCAAGAGATGGGCCCTTGTAAAGCTGGGTACGCTCTTCAGTCTTTGGTGAAGAACTAGTTCAAGCCCAGGGTGTGTTTTTATTCTTTTACAAGATGATACTGCCTTTTCCAGCTATCCTCACTTTAAAACCCATGAAGAATGATGCAATTCCTGTGAGGAGCAGGTTTTAAGTGTCTGAAACTAACGGAGAAGCAGTTCTTTTGTTGTTGCTCCCCAAGACAAAAACCTAACAGAAGGTACTATTCTTTCCAAAAGAAATGATTCTGCTTCTAATATTATCCCAGCCCCAAGTATCTTGTATCCGAGTCCCCTCCCAAGAGACAACAGAAATGCCACATGGTGGTCAAGGGCCGTTTCTGAGCTTTGGTGTCTTGTGGTAACCCAAAACCCGCAGTCAGCACGCAAGTGTCAACACGTGCCCTTTAGAATCTCTACTCCAAACAAGACGCAGGGCTGCTGGGGACCTCCGGTCTGGTAGGAAGTTATCAGTCGAGGCCTCCCCACTAGCCACAGCACTGGAGGTGTCCCCAGTGTCACCAGGGGTTGGGGTCCATGCTGCCCATCTCTCCCGGGAAATCTTTGGTGGGAAGAAAAGGATTTAAAAGTCAACTTCTCAGGGAGATAGAGATTTGAGACCATAAGAGGCCCCCCTAACTCCCCATGTTTGGGTGGTACAAGAGCTTTTATTGCAAGGAGGAGAGGAAGGAACATGAGACAAGAGATGAGGAAGTTCCCATAACGTTCTGTCCCTGGCCATTCTCAGGGGGCTGTTCCCTCCCCTGAGAAAACTAGAACAAAGCTGGATTCTTGACTGCCTGGACCCGCATCTGGACAGACCTGTTACTTCTGTCTGTCCATCTGAGGAGAGAAGGGGTGGCGATTTATACCCTCAGCATGAGGAAAGCTGGAGATTGAGGAATTGTCTCATGATAGGCCCCATTTTTAACTCATCTCAACATCTCAGTTATAGCAGGGCTGCTCCCTCCAACCACAGACTCCAGGGAAGGGGGATTCTAATCCTCCCAAAGGCCTCTATATTTGCTTGCTTGTCTTAAGTGATGTTCTGTGGTCATTTGGGGCCCACAGGGCCACAAGAAGCTGACACCTTCCAGAATAGGACAACGGGCGGCAACGGCTTGAGCCCAGTGAGAGCATCTGTATCAAGCACGCTGCAGCAAAGCCCTCGTACGTTCACTTCTACCTCTCGACTTCGAGGAGCAGGAGCTCTTGGTTTTTAGAAAGTGAACAATGAGCTAGAGACCAGGAGACATGGAAGGAATCACACTCGCTTGTGAAATAAACAGACGTTGCGCAATAAACAGACTTAGAATGTCTAGAGACATTTAGAGTCAGGTCTCATTTCTCGTCTTAAATTGATATGAGCTCAGGTAGATGAGATTTTAAAAGCAATACACGGTTACATCACCATTGGTTGTGAGCCTGAGCCGGGAAAGAGACATCCAAGGTTCGTGAACCAGCCTTAGACCCAAAGAATATCCATGACAAACTTAAAGATGCCACAAGCGTACAGAGGGGGTGAGGTCACCAAGATGTGCCCATCCTACACGGACGGAAACAAAGCTACTTCACCAGCAGGATCTGGGGAAGATAAAGTCAGGTCTCATAGCTGGACTTGCAGAATCAGAGTCAGGCTAGAACCTTTAAGTCCAGTCCCCCAAGACCAGTTTTTCAGGCTGGAAGCTGGGTTTGTTTGGGCATGATCACATTTGATCAGGCAGGTTGACAGTACAGTCTAGCACACAGCTCAAACAATGCATATGGAACATAAAACAGATGCAACCCCAGAGAAATCCAGGTTGGCTAGAACCTGCTTCATCTTAAGTGGAAGGAAGGATGATCATACTGGCCCGTCATCTTGGTATGATCTCTCTGGAAGCATTTCCCAGTCCCACGGCCAGGAATTTACTCTTCCACATGAGATCATGGACTATAATCACAGCCAGGGTCCTCCCTTGCTTTTGGTTGTTAGTCGCTAAGCTTTCTGGGAAGGGATACGCTTGATCGTGTAGGGATCTGGAAAGAAATGTTCTCAGAACTGAGTGATCACCTTCCTTGCTAGCAATCTGAACTTCTTATATAACCACCTCAAAAGTCTTACTGCCACAATCCCCTGTGTCCTCATTTATTGGAAAGTTACATTCAAAGCCTGTGTCAGTAGAGTCACTTGTATTTTCCCCAGTCACTCCCCATAACATAGAACCACAATATTTGAGAAGAGAGCAGTTTATCTGGAGCCCAAAAACCAAAGTGAGCACAGTCAATATTTGGCTCCGGCAGCAATAGATTGCCCCCCAGGACTGCTGGTCACATTAACGCCAAATGCCAGTTTGCACAGAGCCTCTGCTGTCCAAGCAGATCAGGCATGCATGGCCTCACCATGTGACCTTAATGTTGAGAGCAAAGATAAGCCCACAGTGACCAAGTGTCTCTTCAGTGGAGGCTCCAGGGTGCAGTCAGGGGACACCTGCCAAGTCTGTTGTTACCGAGCTGGTGACCAACAACAAAAGCAAATTCACTGGCCAGTGTGCACTGCCCATGAGGGTCTGCTGGCTGAGCCCCGGGACTGGTGGAAACTGACTTTGAAGGTTAATACTCTGATGTATTATAAGACAGATGGAGCTTTTTTTTACTGCAGCAGCAACTCAGATGGTTCTGGAGGAAAAAAAGACTAAATATTTAGAAGCCAATCGATATGCTTCAGATTTCACTGTAATAGTCCCAGTCTCACACCAGGAGATAAACTTCATGGATCAGTCACACCCACAATCTCCCTGAGTGCAATAACCACGAGGCATTCAACAGCCTGAGATCATACACAAGGGCCATGAAGCCTTCCGATTTCCAAGGGGCAGTTTCCTCGCCCCACAACTCAGGATTCCCGGTAACTGGCTTTGAGAGCCCAACACACCGGCCCTGTCATATATCAGAAAGGAGGTAGGAGAGAAAAGGAGCAAGGGCGCCCCTACAATTTAAGGGACACTTGTGTCAATCACAAATAGGCAGGCCAATATTTGGATTCTATTTGAGTAGTCTATACTGAAATCGTACTTGTGGGAAAAAGTTTCACTCCCTACAGGCTTTGATGCCAAAGACTAGAGTTTTTTGTATGGTGAAAATGTTATGGTTTTGTGTTGGTCAAGATGCGTATATAATGAAACTCAACATCAGGTGGCAAATGATGCTGGCATAGGAGTGGCGGGATGAAAATGACTTGCTGGGAGGCTAAGTGGTTGAATGTGGTCATGTCTGCTTGAAGACAGTCATGGTGCTAATTATGTAGATTTCTGAAGTCACTACGCCAATTATGCGTATTTCTGAAGTTTCCTGTAACAGCTGAAGGCCTTTCAGATGACCACAACATGTTTATCACTCCATTTTCCCTGAAATATCACCTTTCCCAGGTTGCTAGCCTAGTCACTGGTCATGTATTTCTAAGGAAAAAAAATCTTGAGTGCAAAGGATTCTCCATTGACATTGCACACGCACATATGAACGTCAATAGAACGCTAAAGACTGTCCTTCACTTTTGGTTTTGCTTTTCAAGTGGGCAAACGGCTCTCCCAGTGACTCCTGACAAATCTGTCCTTGTCCCAAAGAACAAAGACAAACCAAAGAGGGTCAAAAGCAACGGCCAGGTTGTCTTACAGATGGTGTCAAGAGGTTTCCCTCTAAGTTGCCCTCATCCGTGGATTTAGAGCTGGTGACCTGACACACATGAACTGGCTACAATACGGGACCGTCCATAAGCCTCTCACTGCTCCAGGCCCAGACGTGCAATGAGATACCAATTTGAAGACAAACACCCTTCCGCTGAAGGTACAAGACAGCAGCCTTATGTCACAGTACCTGCCAGGCTCCTCTAATCCAGTGCCCGTCATATCTCAGCAACATTTCCCACCTCGCATGGAGATACTAGTCAGGGTCACTCGGTTTCTCTCCAACCGTTTTTGTTTCCCTAATTGTATGTTTTTCTGATTATCCTGCCAAGGCAGGTGCTGTCACACTTTTTCCACACGGTAGAGGAATCAGTATCTGATGTAGGGTCCATTTTGGGGGATGCACATCATTCTCCCATGGCCGAAGGTGGGGATATCTCAGTTTTCTTTCCTCGCTTCTGGAATTATCTAGTCGTCTCTAATAGGGCAGTTAAGGCCACCATTTTAACTAAAAGGACCAGGAGTTGTCAGTCTTTCACTTTTGACATCAAGATTTCACTTTTGACATCAAGAACAATAATGCCATAGAAAGTAACACAAATGGAGCTGTGTCCAGCATGCATACCCCAGCAAGTTCCTTGCTAACACATCCTGTTGAGCCAGAAATATTTTCCGAGATACTCTCATCTGTAACACACGCCACAAATCAAGACTCACTGGTGACTGTAAATGTTCATCCTCCCAGAACAAAGTGGTGGCCAAGATGAGAAGCAGCGGGCATCACCACGAGAGAAACAAGCCAGAAGCCCTGTGACACCATTCATGTGCCTTCATGTAGGGGAGATGGGAGATGGGGCTCAAGTGAATAGGCGGCAGATCGGCTCAGCATCAGAGAGAGAAGCGTCCCTTCTCCTTGCTTCCCCCCCAAACTCAGACCAGCATCTTGTGCTTTCAGAGTTGGAAAATATGGTTTATCGAGAAGTCTTTCGGGAAGGTAACAAACATTTCTCAACTTCGGGACACAAGGTAGACTGAACTTCACAGAAAACTATTACCGAGGGAAGAAGTGGAAAAACCCCTACAAGGTACTCATGAAAACCACTCGAAAATATGTAGACAAAACTTGGATCCCGATTTCATTGGGCTAGTTGCGATTTCAATTGCCAGAACTTACATTTGGCCTTTCCCATGGCTCACCTGTCAATTCAAGGAAATGAGAACCTCTTGGGTGTAAGAGATGCCAAGGACCAATCCTACATGCAAGAGACGCATAAGAACACAATGCTTCCCCCACCCTTTGTACTGACAGGCAATTGCCCAGACTGTAGGCTGGAGTCTGCCATCCAGCACAGCCCATGTGGGCACCGAGATGCTCAAGGCCATTGGGGCAGTCTCTTCATCGCTATTCACCATCCGGTCCATCTTTGTCAGAAATCCGTCCAGCGAGCTACACAGGGCAGAAAGCTGCCCCTGGGATGGTACAGCTCTCAGATCCAGACCCAGAGTCAGCCACATTCGAGAATGGCTGGAAATTCAAAATCTGATCCTGAGTAGCCGTCTTAAGAGTGTGGTCCCCTAAGGATCTCTGGCATGGTCACCTCACCTGGACACAACGGACAACGGCATTCACTATCAAAGTAGAGAGAATAAGCTTGAGAGCGCTTTACCGAGTGAACCGTCTCGGCATCCCTCTGTCGGCACACCCCGCTGTGTGCTTGGAGGCAGGACATGGTAAACCTCCCCATCTCCTCTGTGGGAGTCTTGCTGGGTATTCAAGTCTGCCCCAATTCGGCGGGATCAACAGCTTTCTGAAGGTGATGCTTCTAGAACGTCCCAAAAAGTGCCAGACTAACCCTTCGTGAAACTCTGAAGGACACGGTGGGGGTCGGGCTGGTGTTTGATGTTCTTAGGTTCCGCCTCCCAGATACATGCTAGAAATGCAGGGAGGCGACCATGGTGCAGCTCGTGCTCATCATTAGACACTCCTGTCCCCATCGCCTTTATGTGTTCACCTCTTTAAAACGCATATACGGAGCAATAATCTCTTGAGAGTTTTGCATATGGAGCAGTATCAAGAGGTGGAAGGCTGAGCCTGTCCCATCCCGACTCAGGCTTCATCACTTCCTGGTGACCAGCTTGGGCTCCATGGCCAGCTGGCTAGCGAGACACCAGACATATAGAGCCAGACTGAGATGCAAGCATTTACCAATTGCTCTTCGGGGTGTACTTGGCACTAGAGAAAAATCCCTTCCCCTGGTGCCAGGCTTCATTCTGGTAATGCCACAAAAGCCCACCCCTTATACCATGTCATACACAAGAAGGGACAGACCTGGCCCACACTGCAGCTAGCAGAAGTAAGGCTCTTCTAAGCCCTGCTTCACCCTCTGCTCTCAGCACAGAAATATGCCCAGCTGGGCTGTGAGACTCGAGAGGGACCCTTCCTCGGATTGGAGGAAGATGAAGACTCTCACAATGACTGAAGAAAAATATAAGCTCACTCTCACCTTCTAGGACACTTGCTTGAAAAAATACACTTACAGGCATGATTTGCCTTTTTGGAGGACCAAGAATTTTCTTGTTGCCCTCTCCTCTGAGAATGGAGAGGTCCAGGAGGCAGCTCCACAGGAGGACACAGGACTCCCAAGTGCCCACGAGGGCCTGGAGCAGAGAAAGGGGATCACAGTGCTTGTAATCAACCAAGAAACTCAGCGGGGATGCTTGAAGATGACGGTTTCCCGTCTAGTGGGGAGAGATCAATTCAAGGACAGCTCAAACCCTGGGGACAAAACCCCAACTCCCCATTGCCCTCTCAACCTGCACAGAATGCAAATGATTGGAAGAGACTACGTCATGGGAAGCACCACAGCCCCACACGGGACAATTTCCTTCAGAACAGACAAGGAGGTGACTGAAGTCGAAGTGCTATCTGAAGGGCCAAACTGTCCCTGGTCTTCCGGTCTGCATGCAGGAGAGCACCTTCAGCTTGCCCTTCCCCAGAGGATTCCTTGTGCCCCTTTCTAAGTGTAAATTAGTTCGGGTCCCACTGAAGACAGAAGTTGAGATTTATTCTCACCCAGTCCTGTGACACAACCTCAGAAAGCCAAGAGGGATTAACAGACAAGATCTGTACCCCGGAAAGATACTACTTGAGCAACAGAACATGTCTGGAGACCTAGTGAGGCGAGATCCAGAGGTTCTGACATACGGGCACAATAAAGGATGTTGGGAACCATTCAGAAGTCCCCACTGGGGCCACCACAGCTCAAGCACATGCCACACTTGGGCGAACTTCCTCTGCCCCATCTGCTCTCCCCCCTTCTTTGCACAAGAAAGAATCCATCGCAAACCCAATGTGCCAAATCTCAAAACCCTTGACCTCTGTTATTAATGGCTCTGTCCAGAGCCAAGTAAAGTGGTCTGAACACCGAGAGGTCTCAGGGGCAGGCTCCTCCTGTGGACCAGTGTTCCTGGACACCACCCTCTGCACATAAAATGAGTTTGCAATCCACTGTCATCTCTTGCAGGTCCTCCCAAGGAAGGGCTGGCTCTTCCCATGGACACCCACAGGCTGCCTGCTGATGCAGCCGAGGTTTGTTCGACAGCCTCTCGGAAGCCATGAGCAGACAGGGAGGAAGCTGGGGCTTCCTGCCAGTGAGGAGACCTCGGGCATCGTGTTCTGCCTGCCTGCTAGGAGCCCAGGGGGCTTGGCTTTGGAAGGTGGGCACTTCCTCACCATGAAACATAGTAACAATCAAAACACAGGTTTATAATACAGGATTACCCTTTCTATACTTTCTGTGGAAGCTAATACTCTTAAACACATTTCTAGAACAACTCAGAATGGCTGGTAGAATACCGATTCCGGGGGGGGGGGATTTTTTATTTTTCTTTTGTTTCTGAGAACAGTTCAGATTTGCTCTCCGATTAATGAGCACTTTCATGAGTACCACCAGTTAGACTGTTGGGGCAAAGAGACCAGAGGACATGGAGCCACATGGCTTCAACATAAACTCCAAGATCATCATCTCTCCTGAACTTAGTTTGTAGTATAGCTCAAGGAAATGGGAATCTTTATTTGAAGACTCAACTGTTAAAACTTCTGCTGGCACCCACAGTGCCAAATTCTTTTTGAAATGCATACATAGACCGTCGTTGGTTTGCTTAAAACCTCCCTACAGAACTTGCATGTGAACACGAACAGCAGGGAAGAGGCCCCTCTTGAGAGAAGCGGATCTTTTTAAAGCCACAGTGATACCAGCCAAGGCCATCTCAGGGGCTGCAAAGCCGATTGTAATTCTTCCTGTTCTGGATGAATTCCAAAGACTGATGCAAGCAAGAATTTACTAACCAAGCCCGATGCACTTGAAAGTTGAGCCAAAGGAAACAAGGTCAATACTGTATTTCCCCCTAAAAGGATCCTCATATCGATAGTCTATTACCACCAAAAAAAAATTGTACTGCAGAACCCAGTTTTCTAATGAAATTTTCATTAGAAGATTTGGACGTGGATCAATGACTTGGAGAGAAGAGCTGAACCAGAGTACAGTAGACCCTCCAGAAACACAGAAAAAGCTTTCAACAGTTGAGATTTAAACACAAATGACACCTGGTGTGTTGGGATGACCCTGCATGTTTTTCCACATGTCTTTGCATGGTCCTTTTCTATCTTGTTTTGAACCATTCTTGATAAAAGCACTGTTCAAAAGGCTGAACCGTAGAAGATCATAGAAAGCCATTTCTCTTTACTCTGCACACGTTCGTTCCCTTTATTCCAAAATATCAGCACCACTCAGATAATTGACAATGTTTTTGTCTCACCTACCATGTTGGCTCCAGGAGTGCCAGGAGTTTCACCAAAACTTTGGCCTCACAGGGCTGGGTCTATCATGGCTCAAAGTGGCTGAGAAAATTCACCCCCAGATTGCTGGAAAGGCATTACAGGGGTCTTTCTAAGCCACGGCTGCTTTGCTTTTTTTCCTTCTACCATCTCAAACTTGGAATCCAAATTTTAAACATTCCATTCACTTTGGCTCTGCAGCTGCTGAAAATAGGTGTAAGGAGATCGATGCACTTTGGAAAAACACCAATATAAACTTCCCTTTTCTACTTTAGTGATGCCCTTTAAGCAAGTGAATAGTCTTCCATGCCAGCCCTTTGACAAGGCAAAGCTTGGGAAGAATTTCAAACAGATCCATAACAAATACTTGGCAACCCCTGAATGAGAGAATCCTTTCTTTGATAATTCTATAGGATGGTACAGTTAGGATGAATGGATCTGGGGGCAGATGAACGTATCTATACTGAAAGAGCAGCACTCTGAGGCCAAGGCATTAGTTAGAATAAATTAAGTCTTTTAGAATAGCTATATAAAGTGGTGGAGAACAGATAACTCAGTCCAAGTTATTTTCTGTCAAATTTATCCCCACTTCCTTGCAAGGCAGAAGTTCCAGAATGGAGCCCAGAGTTACTTGGGCTCCTGAGCCATGTATCCTTGTCATACCCCCTGGACCCATGGTGAAATGGTGCTGCCATAGCCATTCTTATATATACACAATATTTAGACCAAAATGCAAGAAAGAAATCAAAGAATCACAGAACAAATTCAATTGCTCCATAATGGAACTCACACGTCAAGCTTGTTCTACCATTACTGGTTACTTGCTCACACCATAGACTAGGAAGGTATGCCCAGACTGAGGCTTCTGGTGGGCCTCATTGTCTCTTTGGATAGAAATACTTAAAAGCAGCTTAAGACAGGACATCTACTTCCCACTCTTCCCACTGGCAATTTGGAAGATCTGCTCTTGTAAGAACACTCCCACCACATACTCCCCCCCCCCAGTTGTTGATGTCCACAGAATTTGAGCTGTTCACAGGATCACCAAGAACTTTATCACCCCAGCTTTAAATTCATCTAGGATTTCAGCGACGTTGACTTCAGAGTTCTGCTCTTCAGTATAGATACGTTCAAGGCTCTCTCCAGAGGTCGGCTTTGGGCACCAGGCATCCAATGACCAGGACTCAAGCAGCTGGTGCAGACGCACACGTTTCTGATGTGCTACTGACTGGGTGCTCGGCATTAATCCATTTAAAATCGTCTCATTGCCAGAACAAAGTCTAAGACCACACGTGGTCCAGCAAACTCAAGAAAGCAGAGGGTGGGAAAGCATGGCGGAGTTTTGGAATACAAAGGGACCTTTCTCCTGACCACAGGAGACCTCCATCTGTATTTTGGAATGGAAAAATGAGAATTTTGTGTCTTCCTCCCACCCTCAAAGAAAATTTAGGGAAATCTTAGATTCAGGGCCAAACAATCATTGACTCATTCAATACACTGGCTCTTCCCAAGATAAAACCGTGAACTCGAGTTTGAGAAGCAAAGATCTCTTGAATGTCATATTTGAGCCACACAGACCAGTGACATAAGGGCGTAAAGGTGGGGAACAAACTGCTCAGTGTTCACAACTCAGGATTTATCACATTTTTAGCCTGGATTTTTTGTCCCAAAGATTTAAGTGTTAAGGAGCTGGAAATAAGCTGCCAAAACCACTATATATAGAATCATTTGTGAAGGTTTGTGCAACTTTGAGACCAAAAGCTGGTCAGACTAGGATTCCTGTACCATTCCCATGTTGCCATGGTTACCATAAGGCTATCTATGCTAGTGTCTTTGCCAGGCCCTCAATTCACCATCACAGCAGGTGAACTGCCAAACGCCTATTAGCCAAAATACTCAGTACTATAATGGGAAATACAAATATCCCTTGGATTTAGTAGTTCTTAGTACAGTAAGACTCTTGTAATTTATATATTTAGAGCTCAGTTCCGACTGCCAATTCCCCCCAGATACACACACACTAAATGTACGCAGTATGTCTTGGAGACACGAATGGGCAGAAAGTACATAATGAAATCTTGTGTTGGGAAACAGAAGTGCTTGGAGACCAGCACTGAATCGTAGAAGAGGACCCAGTGGCCAACTAGAAAGTGCTCCTCCTGGCCCAGTGTGGTGTAAGTTCAGAAGACGAGCAGACTACAGTTCAATGTATGACCTTCCAGTCACAAACCGGGCACTCTCGGGCAACACCACCACATAGGCATTGTGGTGAGCTCCATTCAAAGGAGAAAAGGCAATAACTAGGCATGTCAAAAGTTTTGGTCAAAACTCTACGAATGCAAGGAATGTGGGAAAGCCTTTGTGTGGTTAATGTCTTACTGGACATGAGAAAATTCATACTGAAGAAAAACATAATACAGATAATTCCTTGCTTTCAAGTCAGCCTTTATGGACCAGAGAATTACTGGATGAGAACTCTTAACGTAGCAAATATGGGAAGCCTTTATTTTACCAAATTTGCATTGAATTCCTTCAGGAAAAAGACTAATAAGGGTTTCTCTTCCATTGGAAAAAAGTTTTGGTGAACATTACTTGGGGCTCTTGAAAGAGTC
>PVJO010015567.1:0-44669 GCA_004026905.1 Hystrix cristata
ACCCCTATGTCTTCAAGGGTTCTTCCTATTCTATTCTCTAGTAAATTTAATGTTTCTGTTTTAATGTTTAGATCTTTGATCCACTTTGATTTGAGTTTAGTACATGGTGAGAGACATATATCTAGTTTTAATTTTCGACATGTGGTTAGCCAATTTTTCCAGCACCATTTGTTAAATTGGTGCACAAATATTGATTGTTATTTCTTCCTCTTGAAGTTTTCCCTTGAGAAGTATGTAATGGCCATCTTTGTTCCTCTTGATTAGTCTTGGTTTGAAGTTTACTTTGTCTGAGATTAGGATAGCTACCCCTGCTTTTTTCTGGGTTCCTGTTGCATGGAATACTGTTTTCCATCCTTTGATTCTCAATCTATGTATTTCCTTTTGGGTTATATATGTCTCTTGTATGCAGCATATTGCTGGATCTTCTTTCTTGATCCATTCTGCTAGCCTGTTTCTCTTGATAGGTGAGTTGAGCCCATTTACATTGATGGTTACAACTGTTATGAGTTTACTCATCTTTGTCATTTATCTTTTCTATTGTTGGTTCTGTGTTTCACCTCAGTTCAACTGCTTGTCTTACCTGGCCGGTTTTTGTTAGTGTCCTTGTAATTATAGTTAACTCTTTCCTTTTCCAGGATCTCTTTTAAGATATTTTGTAGAGGTGGTTTGGAGGTCATGAATTTCTTCAGTTGTTCTTTGTCATGGAAGTATCTTATTTCATTGTTGAATTTGACAGATAGTTTGGCCAGGTACATCAGTCTGGGTTGGAGATTGTTTTCTTTTAAGGCTTGGAATACTTTACTCCAGGCTCTCCTTAATTTAAGGGTTTGTGTAGAGAAATCCGCTGTGATTCTGATGGGTTTATCTTTATAGATGATTTGTTTTTTTTCTCTAATGATTTTCAGTATTCTGTTCTTTTGCTGAATATCTGGAATCTTGATTATTATATGTCTTGGTGTGGATTTATTTTGGCTATGGATAATTGGGGTTCTATATGCCTCACTTATCTGTTTATCAAGTTCTTTTCTCATGCTTGGGAAGTTTTCCATCATTACTTCCGTAAATAATCTTTCCAGATCCTTCGCATTGAGGAGATCATTTTTAGAAAGGTTTTGGCAAACTTGAAACACTTCAGTATTTAAGAAGTCCACTTAAAATAAATAATTCCTTCACCCGTGCACCTGCCTTTGTTTTTTTCTCCCCCTTAGCACTTACTGTGAGATGCATACTACAGCTTACTAGACTGTATGATTTCTGACTTCACAAATGAAGAGTTAGAGGACTTTTAGGAGTTTCCAGATGAATCATTAAAAGAATAAAAGTATTCAAAAAATACTAAGTCCTTAGACTTTCGAGCAGTTGTTTTAACTGGAGAACACATAATCGAAGTGGATTTAAATCTGTAAATATATGAAAGAGTTTTCTTATTTTCTCATAGGACAAATCACCTTGACTTACTATGTGTCTGGTTGTGGTGAGATATTATAAATTTTTAGTGAGACAGTGCACACTGAGCAGGAGTTTACAGGAGACCATATAAGTCCCTTTAAAGCCTTCCTGGAAGGGGAAGTTGGGGATACATGAAACTTTCTGGACTTAGTTAAATAATTATCATCATTATTATTTTAAGATTAATTGTAACTTTTGTCCTTATATCTATATTTTAAAAACATTAAAATATTAATACGAATGCTTATTTTTAACAGATATATAATGAAAAATGTATTTGCACAAAGGACTGTTTATAGTAATATAATTTTATATTCTGTTTATTGAATGGTTAAGGTACTTTATGCGGAGAGAGTTTTTTGAAATTTTGATTTTTTTTAATCATAGAGCATATTAAAAATATAATGACACTGGAAGAGTCTGTTCAACATGTGGTCATGACTGCTATTCAAGAGGTGAGTTATATCATGTTCATGTAAGGATGAAAATCTTGAGACAAATTACATAAAACTTTTCATATGGATTTTGCCTTCATATGAACAAATTTTTGTTTGTATAAACTTGCCCTTTGTAGTGGGTTTACTTATCTTTAGCTAGTGAGTCTTCCATTTTTTCCTCAAAAATTACCTTGAAAAACCATCAAGCCCAGCTTTAGTACCTGAAGTTCTAAAAGCTGTTTGATAAATTAATATTGTCAAGTTCCTTTAATTAATTTCAACTGATCAAGAAAAACAGGATAAACAGTCTAAGCAGATGAGAATTTTAATTTCTTCTCTTTTTTTTCCTGCCAATGAGAGAAGTCTTTCCTAAAATCGTAGTGTATACCTATCATCTGCATCTTCAGGATGTTAGATTTCTGCAGCAGTATCGTGGTACTCCTGTTCTGAAGCCAGGTACCCTGAGTTTAAGCTGTTCAGTTGTCTCAGGAGAGACAGAACTCAGAATTCACTGTGCGCTGTCCTGATTCTTAATATCAGATATCAGACTAAGACTCTCAGCTGAAGTGGAGCACGGAGGAGATGAGGGAAAACAGAATGTCCTCACTAGTATGATTGAGCACCATTTTTTTTAAACGAAGAGAGATTTACTTTGGCTCATGTTTAGTAATTGTAATGTCCTCACTAATAAACATTGTTATTTAGGTTAAATGTCTAATTTTTTTATTTAAATAATGTTCTAAGAATCATCATACTAAGGTAAGAAAAATCTATAATTTACCATTCTTTAAGTAAATATGTCATTGCCTTATAAACATCACTTTTTTATACTTTTACTGTTTTAATTTTACTGTTTTAATTTCTAGTTGATGAGTAAAGAGATGATGAGCTGTCCTACAAATGATACTGTTGGAGAATTAGAGCAACAGGTGAGTATTTTAGTGTGTGAGAACAATGTCATAAACAGTAATGCGGTTTCTCTACCAACTACTTCATAAGGCTTACATAGAAGGATGTATACAAACATACTTTCTTCCATAAAGCTTGGTTTATTTTGCTATAAGATTTCACCTGAATGTTGTTAACACATTCCTTTGTTAGTGTAAGTAGTGGGGGTTTCCAGGATTTTTGTGATTGTGTTCCAAGAGTTGAATAGCATTGAACTTTCCTTTTGACACATGGTCCATATCAGATGGTTATTCAAATAGGTAAATGGTATACAATATCTGAAAAATATTCTAGTTTTATTCATAGTTTGAATACTAAGGTAATATTTTATCACTGTTGCTTTTCTCTTGCCTGATACTGAAGAGACATCTCACTACTTCAGGATTCTATTACAGGACTTTTTTACGTGGGGGAAATTCACTTGCTCCTTGTGTACAGCCCAGTCTGTTTGTAGGAAAAAGGGTAAGAGGAGAGAAAATTGCAGCTTTACACATCGGGTTATATTCTTTTTAGATACCTATTTTTTTCCACAAGTGTGAGTAATCAGCTCAAGAAATAGTTCAAATTTTTTTTTTAATTTTTTTTTTTATTATTTTTACCAAGAACATGTATTGGTACATTGCATACATAATGATCATAATCAACATGGTTATTTTGTACCTGTACATGATACATCTTGGTTTCCCCCCTCTTCTTCCCCTTCCCCCTTCCCCTCCCCTCCCTTTCATTGATCAAATTTTTTTGATTAAAATTTTGTTTAAATGCAGATAAGTTATTTCTCTAACTTTTTCTGTGATAAAATTAAAAATACCTTCTCTCATCATTTGAAAATATTTTAGAAGGATTCAGATATGTTTTATTTCTGTTGGACCTTAGCCTTAATTGTTAATGGAACTATGGCAATGTTATTCACACACAGTTAATATTTGTTAATAGGTGAATTTTTAAGGCGATTTCTATTAGTGTATGCATGTGTTCTGAGAGGAGTATGTTTTTCTGTTTTTGTTCAAACATGATTTTCTAAGAATGACGTTTTATATTTCAGCTTAAAAGGGCTTTGGAAGAACTTCAGGAAGCACAAGCAGAGAAAGAAGAACTGAAGCAGAGATGTCAAGAACTAGATATGCAGGTATGGATGAGGAACGCTGCATTAGTAGGGTCCTCTTTAACTTACTGCCCTCCCAGCATGTTACAGAAGATGGGTTTCATTTCGTGGAGATGTTCAAAGTATTTGTTTTAAGCTTTAGTATTTGAACATGAATTTCATAAATATCTTTCCCTGAGAGTTGAAAATTGCTGGCTTGTTTCTTTGGGAAAATAATGCTAATTGGAAGATTTCTGCTATTCTGATGAAGACTCAGTTTTTTCTCTTATAGAATGGCAAAATTAGAATACCTAATTTATAGTTGTTTATGAATATTAAATAAGGTAATTTACATATCCTTTCTGTCTCATGTGTTTGTGTGTATGTATGTGTTTATGTGTAGTCTCATGCTAAGTCTGTTTTGCTAATGTGTATATGTGTATGGATATATTTATAAATTTATATTGTTAAATAAACTTGGCATGAGCAACAATATTTAATGCTTAAGAGGGTAGACTCAAACAGGCTCCCTATATTTATAACCTGGCCATATTACTAGTCGTTTGTATGAACTCAGGCAAATTGATTTCTCTGTATTTCAGCTTTCTCTTTTGAGAAAAGGAGTCATAATAGTATTTACCTAGAATGGTACTAAGGATTAAATGAGTTATATACAAAGCATTTAGATGGGATCTGTCACAAAAATGTAATATTTGCCTATATAGTTATTTTATGAAAGTACAAATGTGGAAGTTATGCTGTAAAGTTTTAGCAATGTCTAGAAAAATGTATAGAAAAGGTTCATTATACCTTTATTATTTGGTATATGTAAATTGCATTCTTTGTTCAAATAAGGTAAATAGTTTCCTGAAATGTATAAGAATAAAGAACTTGGCCAGGGATGTAGCTCAGCGGTGCATTGCCTGCCTAGCAAGTGCAAGGGCTGGTTTGATTCCTGGTACCAAAAAAAAAAAAAAAAAAAAAAGGGATGAAGAACCAGTGTTGTTAGTAGCATTATTCTTTCTTTTTTTTTTTTTTCCTGTGCTGGGGATTGAACTCAGGGCCTTGTGCTTGCAAGGCAAGCACTCTAATCATTGAGCTAAATCCTCAGCCCTGTAGAATTGTTCTTGCTAGAGGAAATAAATACTTAAAATGTGATAAGGCTGGGTAATATTTTTAACTCCCAAAGATTTTATTTTTTAACATAAGGAATAATGAAGTGACTTGGTCACCGTGAGTGACCACTTAATGTTAGTAACAGCAGTAGAAGTTAGGTCTTCTGTCTTTAAAAAAAAGAAAGTCCTCTCTCTCTGAATGTAACAACTATCTCAGGAATGTTTCCTTGTGCATCTTTCCTAAGTACACGGTGTAGCGGGCACGCAGACACACCCAAGATACCTGAAATGTGTTATTTTTCAAATAGGATCATATTCACTTGTAGAATATCTCTTATACAAAGCATAGGCGATTGAGCCATTCTTCTACTACTAATCTCAGAGGATTTCCATGTAGTTTTCTGAGACATTCTTATTCAATATAGAACACAAAATTTTACATTAAAAGATTTAAGTTCTTGTAGCACAAAATGAAGGGTATGTGATCTTCTGATTTTAGTTCAGAAGTTTGGGAATCCCAATCAGAGATGGACAAAGGTAGGTTCAGGGTTAAACTAAAGAATATATAACCGTGGAAGCTTGTTAAAAGAGATACCGAGAACCACCATCCAGCATTCCGTGTGGGTCAGCACAGTTTGCGTAATTAATGCTGTCCTCATCCTCAGGTCTGTGATGTAGGTGGCTTAATAGGATCAGCAGGGACATCTTTCCTGACTGGTTCCCAAACATTTTCTACTAGTGGCTTGTGCTCACTGTAGACAAGTTGCTCACTGTTGGACTGAATGCAACATTTTATTATTCCGCGACAACTGTTCTGTGTGTTTTCCAGCTAAAATTCTCACAAGAAATAGTGCTTCTGCCACATCCTTTCCCTCAAATGGGACTTTATTAATTCAGCCTTGTGACCAGTTAAGGGTATCCTCAGAACAATGAATGGTAAATATAAAGACAGCTTCTTGAGCAACATGCTAGCAGCAGTAAGGAAGGCATGGAAGTAGAGGGTTTTCAAAAGGAGTTTAATATGAAGGATTGTGTATGTGTTGTCGCCAGTGCTTGGAACACAGTGAACAAAGACATAGTTGTGCACACCTGACACAGCCTCTGGCCTGTGGATGTATTCACTCGTAATGATGAACAAGGTTATGAAGGATTCTGTATGATAAATGAGAGAAAAGGAGAAAAGTGAGGTTCTACTTCTTTACATAGGTAAAAAAGTGTACCTTCAGAGTTGTCAGTAAGCCTGAAATGGGTATAGAAGTTTTTGTGCATGTACCCATGTATGCATGTGTGTGGATGTGTTTTGCACTGTTGGGGTCTTGCATATACCAAGCACTTGCTCTGCCATTGAACTACACCCTCAGCCCCTAGAAGAAATTTTAAACAATGAGGAACAGGTTCCATTTGTTCCTTTATTTTATATATAGATATGGGGGGGGGTGAGACAGGGTCTCACTCTGTAGTTCAGGCTGGCGTTGAACTCACTATGTAGCCCAGGCTGGCCTCGAACTCAGGGCAGTCCTCCTGCCTCAGCCTCCCTAGTGCTGGGATTATAGGTGTGTGCCAGCACGCCTGGCCTATTTGTTCATTTATTGACCAGTGGTTCTGATTCAAGATGATCATGTTAATAGTGACAGTAAAGATGTTAATGCTGCATAAAAAAGCATACAGGTGATGTGATGAAACCATTATGGACTTAGTGAAAGACTAGCATAGCAAGTTATTTGTAACAGAATAAGAAATCAGCTTATAAAGTCTAAGTGAGACTTTAGGACACAAATTCTGGAGGCACCATTTGAGAAAGCCATGTAGCAGGATGCTTCCTCATCCTTGAAGGATCTACTTCTGATCCCTCAATTGCTTCTGATATTTCTTCTCACCTAAAAGTTAATAATCAAGACATAGCATCACAACGTAGAGGGGAAGTAGCTATTGTTGCTGTTGCTATTGGTTAATCAGTAATACAAGGATTCTGTTGATGCCACTGCTGCCTAGTCACCCGGAACACATTGCTTTCTCACTATACTTAATATGTCATAATTTTTAATGGTAAATACTTATAAGTGTAACAAAATAATTGCTTATCTGTAGCATATACATTCAAAGTCAAGTAAGTGACAGAAATAGTGACTGCCTTGCTTTGTGATGTTTCAGGAACACAAACTTTGTTTCATGTAGAAATTATTAAAACTGTTGTACTAAGTTACCTTCAGGGTGTGTGCATAAGGTGTATTTGAAACATGAATTTTTTATTTGCAGGGCAGTGGGTGCTGGGGATTGAACTCAGGGCCTTCTGCTTTCTAGGCAAGCACTCTACCACTGAGCTAACTCTCCAGCCCCAAAACAAATGAATTTTAGTTTAGACGTGAGACCCATGCCCAAGATAATGTATGTGTACACACAGATGTTCCAAACTCTGGTATCTGAAACACCTCCAGTCCCACTCATTTCAGATAAGGAATATTCAACCTGTAATCTTTCCTTTGTGCGCCATCCATCCCCACATTATGGTGTGCTTCTGTCAGAGCTCCTTTGTCACATTTTTACTGTAAGGGTGCTAAACCGAAACTCTTACACTTTTTCGTTTTATCTAAATCACTTAGAATTATGTATAACAGATAATAGTAACTGAGCTTCTTACACGACAGGTATTAAATTTAGGAAACGAACATTGTTTGTTTACATCATCTGCCTAGTGACAGTTTCCCAACTTGTTTTCTCATTTGGAGGTGTTAATAATAAACTGGTGGTTAATACAGTTTTAAAGAGTTTATTTGATTCATGAATCAGCTCCAAACCAGCGGGGGTTCCAGAGCACCACTGAGGGGGAACCCAATGGGTAAGATTTTAAAGGGCAGGTACAGGAGTAAAGCAAAATAAATATTTCATTGATTACACCTACACAGTTGCCTTATTTGGTCAAAAATCCCTAGGTCTATAATTTCAGATTTGTTGGCTGCTTTGGACTGGGTAAGTTTAAATTCTGGTTTTCTTTAATATTGGCATTTACAAGGAATAACTCAAGCTAAGTTTTATTTATATTTTCAGATCAGTCAAAGTTTAGATCATTTATGAGGCCTGGTTTTGTCTGCTCAGGGATTCTTCGGGCCTGGTCTCCACTTCAACTTCTTTAACAGAGAACAATATTTATAATTTGCCTATACTGTATTCAAGGCAATAACTTGATTTTACTTTCCTATTTAGCTAATTTGTGTTAGTGTATAGTCTTATCCATAGGACTTGATGGAATTATATCAAAAATTTTTGTATTATAAAATAACATTATAGCAAACTTATACAATAACATAGTGGATGTCGCAAAAAGGACAGTTTTTGCAAAAGTAATTGTTGGTAAAATCATATAGAAACCTGTGATCTAATGAAAAGTCTAGCTACAGCCATATCATTTTAAAGTTCTTTTTAAATGCAAAAGAAATAAAACCAAGGGAGCAAAACAAGCTTGTTTTAAAAGTAGTAAAAAATGAGATATTAACGTTGATACAGTTCTGTACGTGGATATTTTTATCCATTTTAAATAATAAGCACACAGTCTCCTTGTGTAAATGCAAGCAATTTAGCTTTTTCTTTTTGATTAACTAGATGTGCTTTTCCTTTGAATACATGACATGTGGTTGATAATTTTTTTACTCTGAACCTAAAATGATTTTGGCTGAGTAGGAGTGTTACCAGGTAAATCCACGTACTTCCAGGTTCTTCCCACTCGAACAAAGAATTGGATGAGGTAGGCAAAAAGTAGTTTCAAAGTTTTATTCAAAATGCTAACAGAAAAAGAGAAACTGGCTCTGCAGAGCAGATTCAGGCTAAACAGGAGAAAAGAGAAAGAAAAGCAGAGAATAATAACAAAAAGCAAAATGCGTCCTGGCTATCATTAAAAGAGCACAAAAAAAATTTAAAAAAAGAGCTCGATAGCCCTGGAGCTCGGCACAAAGACAGCGCCTCCACCGCAGAGAGAGCTTCCCACGGAGGCACAAGAGCCAAAAGAGACTTTCCCTGGCACTGCTTCTATTTACAGATCCGGGTTCACCCTGGTTTGAACCCCTAACCTCCTTCATGAGGGGTGGGGCATCAGGTCCAGGTCACTCCCTAAACTGACCAGATTCAAGCCACTCCCCTGGTCACACCCCCTTGCCAACCAGCCCTAGTCATGCCCTACTCCTGCCTCAGGAACAGCATTGGTTTATTCCTAAAAGGTGGAGAAATAAATCTTCTGACATTCCATTCATCTGTCAAACTTTATAGACACAGAAACATTTGTTCTCAAAACTACAGCAGGTAAGAACATTTTTAAAACATTCTTACTCCATTTTCTATGTATAGGTATTGATTTGTTTTCCTTAGTTTAAACCAAACTTCTTGCCCTCTCAATTCTAGACTTGGAAGGATTATTAGAAATCATTTAGTTTGATTTACCAAGTTTGTTTCATGGCCTAGTCTGAATTAGGATCATGAACTCCCCAACTCTAAGAGATTTGCTATTAATCCTTGTATTTGTGTGTTTGGTTTTTAGGTGACCGCACTTCAAGATGAGAAGAATTCACTGGTTTCTGAGAATGAGATGATGAATGAAAAACTTGACCAGTTGGATGGCTCTTTTGATGATCCAAATACGATGGTTGCAAAAAAGTATTTCCATGCACAGTTACAACTAGAACAATTACAGGAAGAAAACTTCAGGTGGCACTCTTAGTGGAAATTATTTAGTAAGATTGTATGTTAAACTAGTAGCTAAAAGATCTTAATATCAACAAACTAATTATTAAGTACTATTGAGCATAAAGAGTACTGATTACTCTACCAAAAATATCAAATGGTATAAATGAGTCCTGCTTTACGGTGCTTACAATCCAATTAAGCCAGTGGGGTGTGCATGTGTGTGTGTACATCCATATAAAGCAATTCAAAGATAAGTGACAAATGAGGGCCATTGGTAAGCCATTAGGTGTTCACAGAAGTGATCGTTGAAGCCCAGGAAAAATACAGAGTTGTTCACATAGGAGAGATAATCCAAAAATAAATGGAAAAAATGTAAATTTTAGACTACAGAGATGGTTTTCCCTTTAATATTTGTATTTCTTCTTTTAAAAAAAGTTAGTCCCTGACTTACAAAAACATTCTGTTCCAGAAGAATGTTTGTAAGTTGGATTTGTTCCTAAATCCAACAAAGTGAATCTTTTACACCTTTGCCACAAATATACAATGTAAAGCATAAAAAACCAAATCTCTACATCACCACTGCTTTTCCTCTTACTTCTGAACATCCCGGGGTCTGATTGCACACTGTACTACTGTACACTATTGTACTGTGCAGTGAGCGCACAGCAGCGGAACTGTGACAGTGTCCAGCAGACATGGGAGCTGCTTCTGCGATTTGTTCACATCTGTAAATGTTCGTAAGGTGAGGTCTGTTCATATCCGTGAAAGTTCGCAGCTTGGATGTTCCTAAGTTGGGAACTTACTGTGTGTTCTTAACTTTCATAGACATTGATTGTCTCTATGTGCTTACCACTGGGCTTTGTTTGCACCCTAAGACCTTAATTAAAGGCAGTTATTCTAAGTGTAGCGTGCATTTTTTGATAGCATTTCAAACTTGCAAAAAAAAGTTGGGTTTGTTTGTTTTTTTTTTTTGTTTTTTTTTTTTTGGTGCTGGGGATCGAACTCAGGGCCTTGTGCTTGCTAGGCAAGCACTCTAACCACTGAGCTAAATCCCCAGCCCCAAAAAGTTGGAATAATACTGTAAAGATCTCATTTTTATACCTTTTACATTTGTTACAGTTGTTGCTATTTGCTTTAGCAATCTACATATTCATATAGATAGGTATATATTTTCCAAATCATCGGAGACTAAATTGGAAATGCTCCTCTCTACTCCTTTATACTTCACTGTGTATTTCCTAAAAACAAGGCCATTTTTTATAAACCACAGTAAAATGATCAAAATTAGCAAATTTGTCATCCATGCAATATTATTACCTAATTCACAGACCAGTATTCAAATTTTGTCAGTTATCTGAAAATCAGTTCTCCCAATATGCCATAAGCTTAACTTTTTCTTGCTTCAAAATCTAATCCTTGATCATTGATTGTATTTAGCAATGGATTCTTATTCAGTGAACTATAAACCCATTGCTATCATTTTGATGCTCAGATTGTTCCAGATTTTGTCAGTGCCTTTTAGTTACATGTTATCTTTCTAGGGGCACTTTCTTTTTTGACACAACGAATGTTCGAGACTCATTGTCTTTAACTTACTATAATCTAATTCAAGTTAATATTTTATCTCTTTATAAGCCATGCATATTTAAAAATGATTATTGTATTTATGTATTTTTCTCCATCTTTTTAAATTAAAATTCCAGTTTTCTGTAGGAGATAACTAAGTACAATGTTTGAAAAGTAAAAACAGTAAGTTAACTTCCTTTATTTCAAAATTGGAGCCAAAAGATATCTTATTGCTCCATTCTGTCCTGTTTTGAATGTAGAATTTAAATGTATCATGCTAAGGTTATGTCTAAGTAGGTAGACAAGTGATGGATATTTATGAATTTCTTTGTTCAAGACTTGAAGCTGCAAAAGATGATTACCGGGTTCACTGTGAAGAACTTGAAAAGCAACTGATTGAATTTCAGCATAGGAATGATGAATTGACTGGTATTGCTGAAGAAACAAGAGCTCTGAAAGATGAAATCGATGTTCTTAGGTGTGTCTTATCTGAGTATAATTATGTTACTTACGTAAATTGTTAGCTTACTTGAGTGTTCCATATTTTATTCATTGATTCTTAGGTTAGCCTTGTGTCTCAAATATCGATCAATTTTCAGGCTCCTAGTTTTCTTATGCTTATTACATTTAAGGATAATATTCAATTCTTTTTAGGACAGATTCATGTTGGAACCTGTAAACACAGGATGAGACCTTTTTCTTAAAACTTTCTGAATGATACATTTACCGTCACCTCGTTCCCATCATTATAGTTTGAGAAACTTTTTCCATGAAATGTATTCTCATAATGTATATTTTGGCATTTGATAAAATGTACGTATGGGTAAGAATCCTACCATTTATTTCATGGAAGATTATCCTAGCAGTATGAAGTTTATATTTAGTTTTATAACAAAATCTATGTAGCCACCTTACAGCTGTTAATAATTTGAACTTAGGTGCATTAGTGCATGTCTCTGTTCCTCCCCGTTGGTCAGATAAGTGCAGTTCTAAAGAGAAGTTCTTTGTCAGACGCATTTTAAATTGAACCAACTTGCTAAGTGTAAGACAGAATGAAACTATGCTAAATGATGTACACAGAGGAAAGTTTTCCTGTAAAACACGGAACGGCTTACAGTTTGCTCAATTGTATGTCCCAAGTTGCTCTATTCTTATATTTCGGGCTAACAACAGCTTGCTAATGTATCAGATTTAGAGCATTTTTAATTTCAGTGTCTCTATAACAAAAAATTGAATTTCAAATTATGTTAGGCACAAGTGTGTTATAGCTTGAAAGATTCATTTTATAGCCAGAATTGTTATGTGTGCATACACTAGATTTACACAGTAACGCTTCATCTTTGTTATTACAGGGCTACCTCCGATAAAGTAAATAAACTGGAATCAACAGTTGAGGTTTATCGTCAGAAGCTACAAGATCTAAATGACCTCCGCAAGCAGGTGAAAACTTTACAGGATACAAACATGATGTATATGCATAACACAGTCAGCTTAGAAGAAGAATTAAAGAAGGCAAATGCAGCACGCACGCAGTTAGAAACATACAAAAGGCAGGTAAGAAAATGTCTTCATTTTTATTTGATGTAATCGAAGGGGTTCAACATTGTTATTCCATTTGGTCCTTTTAAAATGATACAGAAATTAAGAACCATTTTCATATATTCTGTGAACTTAAGATGACTTTCTTCTATCTGTAATTTATTATAAGGGTTGATAAAAGAGTGTGCCCTGTGTCTTTTCAGCTCATTGCCTTCTGAGCTTAATTTTTTTTTTATTATTTATGCATTTCTGGTAATCAGTGGCAAATGCCTAGAGGATGGTAGAAAATGGAATCTCAAATATTCTGTTCCTCTGTTCATCAAACAACCTGGAGAAACATTAGAAGGCTGTTGTACATTTTTTGCTTCATTATTATTTCAGATTTTATGTTCTTTTTTCCTACATACTGTTTCCAGATACTTAGACTGTAATTTTAGTATAGACATTTTATTTCCAATCAGTTTTTAAATTTACTTATCTCTGAAAGGCCATAATATTATATACTGTTGTTTTTTACTTTTTTTCTCTGACAAAAGGTTCAGGACCTTCACATTAAACTTTCCTCTGAATCCAAAAGGGCAGACACTCTAGCATTTGAAATGAAGCGGCTTGAAGAAAAACATGAAGCTTTACTTAAGGAAAAAGAGGTGATCATAAATATATTTGATACTCTTGCTCTTAGAATGCTAATATCTACTAGTTCTTTTTTGAAATTGAACTTGATACAAGGGAAAGTCCTATAAAAATTACTATCACTTCTTCATTCAGTTTTTACAGTATGTTTTTTGATTAGCATGCGTAAGGTGTACATATTAATGGGGTTCAGTGTGATACTTCAACACATTCACACTGTGCAGTAATCAAATCAAGCCTCCTTTATCTACCTCCTTGCCCCTTTAACTTGCAATCAGTAATCTACATTCATGATGATTTTTCTTAGGTTGAACATATGAGACAGAACTTGTGATACTTGCCTTTTGTCTGTCCTACTTTACTTAGCAAAGTGTCCTCCAGTTCCATCCATTTGCTACAAGTGATTGGATCTTACTCATCTTTTTTATTAGTATATGTTTTTGATACATAATAATTTTGTGGATATATAGTAGTTTGATCATTTTATATTACCTTTCTCATCCCCTCCCCTCTTCTCCCATCTCTGGATTCCCTTTCCCATTTCTGAAAAGTCTACCTCCCTGTTTCATATAATTTCTCCTTTATTTTGCTCTTTAAATTACTTATATTTTGGGTTTTTCAAACCATGCAGTATTTAACCTTCCATATCTGATTTATTTTACTTTTGGTGGGGGGTGTGCTGAGGATGGAACTCAGAGCCTTGCACTTGCTAGGCAAGCATTCTGCCACTGAGCGAAATCCTCAACCCCTGTTTATTTTTATAGTTTCAAGATTCATACATTTTCCTACAGATGATTCAAATGTAAACATCTTTATGGCTGAGATACTCCACTGTGTATATATCATGTTTTCTTTATCCATTCATCTGTTAATGGTAATCTACTCTGTACCCATAGTTTAGCTTTTGTGAGTAGCACTGTTACAAACATGGGTATACATGTATCACTGTAATATGATACCTGTAACTCCTTCAGGAGGATACCCAGGCTGAGTCAAATGGAATTTCCATTTTCAGTTTTTCAAGGAGTTTCCATACTGATTTCCAAAGTGGTTATACTAGTTTACATTCCCACAAACACTGTAGAAGGGTTCCCTTTTTCCGCATCCTCGATAGCACTAGTTGTTTTTGAGTCTTAATGATAGAGACTTGATCTTACTGGAGTAAGATGGAATCTCAGCGCTGTTCGATTTGCACTTCCCTAATGACCAAAGATGCTGCGTATTTTTTAATGTGCATATTCTAGATATGAGTCCTCTGTTCAAGGAGTATCTGACAGAATTTTTTCCAGTTCTGTACGAGTCTCCTCATTCTGTTGATTGTTTCCTTTGCTGTATAGAAGTGTTACAATTGGCTATAATCCCATGGTCGATTTTTGGCATTATTGGTTGTGCAATTGGAGTTCTGTTCAGGAAGTCCTTTCCTGTGCCTATATCTTCAAGCGTTTTGCCTCTTTTCTCTTATAGCAGGTTCTGTGTTTTTCTATGTTTAGATCTTTGATCCATTTGGATTTGATTACAGTACAAGATGAGAGATATGGAACTAGATTCATTCTTCTCTGTGTGCATAACCTATTTTTGAAGTGTTTGCTAAAGAGGCTATATTTTCTCCAGCATTTGTTTTTAGTCCCTTTGCCAGAGATCAGATGGTGGAAGGTGCATGAAGTTGTTTCTGTGTCTTGTATTCCATTGGTCTACATGTCTATTTTTGTGCCAGTACCATAGTATTTTTAATTGCTGTAGCTTTCAGGTATAATTTGAAACCCAGGATTGTGATGTTTCCTGCTTTTCTCCTTTTATATAGGGTTGCTTTGGTGGTTCTGGGTTTCTTCTGATTCCGTATAAATTTTAGGATTGTTTTTTATAGTTCTATTAGAAAGCTGTTGGTATTTTGATTGGAACTATGTTAAATCTGTATCACATTGTTAATAATGTCGCCGTTTTGACAATATTGATTCTGCCAATGAAGGAACAAGGGACATCTTTCTATTTTCTGATGTCCTCTTCAACCACTTTCTTCAGAGAACTATAGTTTTCATTATAGAGGTCTTTCTTCTCCTCAGTTACCTTGATTCCTAAGTATTCGATTTTTTTATGGGGTGGTTCTCCTCCTTTCTCTCTTGATAAGTTCATTATTGCTGTACAGGAAAATCGTTGATTTTTGTGTGTTGATTTTGTATCCTGCCACTTTGTTGAATTTGTTTAGTAGTGCCAAGAGTCTTCTGGTGGAGTTTTTGGGTCTCCTTTGTAAACGATCCTATAATCTGGATATAAAGATAGTTTGAATTCTTCCTTTCCTATTCGTATCTCTTTTACTTCTTTCCCCTAATGTCCTAGGGATGAAGCTGACTTGGTCATAATATGTAATCTTTTTAACCATTTGTTGGATTCTCTTTGCAAGTATCTTGATTTTTGCATCTTATGTTCATCAAAGATACTGCTCTAGGTTTATTTTATTTTTTAATTTTTTTAAATTTTTTTGGTGAGTCCTTGTCCAATCTCGCTATCAGGGCAATGCTGATTTCAAGGGTTAGGTTTGGTAGTGTTATTTTCCTTTCAATTTAATGGAAGAATTTGAAGAGTATAGGTATTAACTTCTCTGAAGTTCTGGTGAATATCAGCAGTGAATCTCTATGACCTGGGCTTTTTTTGGTGGTTGTCAGTAGTTTTTATTGCTTCTTAGATTTCATTGCCTGTTACTGGTCTATTCAAGGTATTTATATCTATTAAGGTTTCAATGTTAATCATTTATACGTGCCTTGGAATTTTATGCATTTCTTCTAGATCCTCTGATTCATGTGAATGTAAGTTTTCAAAGTAGTTTCTTTAATCCTCTGGATTTCACTGGTGTTCACTGTGATTTTGCCATTTTCGTTTCTAATTACATTGATATCGGTCTTTTCTTTCCTTCTTTTGATAAATTTGGCTAATACTTTATTGATATTATATTTTCACAGAACTGATTATTTCATTGCTCTTTTGTATTTTTTTCAGTCTCAATTTTATTAATTTCTGCTTTGACCTTCATAATTTCTTTTCTTCTACAAGTTTTGGATTTGGATTTCTGTTTTTTCTAAGGCCATGAGATGCATCATTCCATTACTTTTTTGTTAGTGCTCTGTTTTTCTGACGTAGGCACTCACAGCTATGAACTTCTCACGTAGAATGGCTTTCGTTGTGTCCCTTAAGCTGTGGTATGTTGTACCAATGTTGTGCTATTGACCTTTGGTTCTAAGAACTTTCTCATTTCTCCTCTCCTTATTGAGGAATGTATTATTTAATCTCCATGTATTATCTGTGGTTTCTTTTGCTGTTGATTTCTAGTTTTATTTCCTTGTGATCTGATAGGATGCAAGAGATTATTTCAATTCTATTGTATTTATTTAAATATAACTTACAGCCTAAAATATAGTCTCTTTTGGAGAAAGCTCCATGGACTGCTAAGAAGAATGTGTATCCCTTTCTTGTTAGGTGAACTCTGTGTATCTGTTAGGTTCACTTGTTCAGTGGTATGGATCAATTCTGATAATTCTTAATTGAGTTTTTGTCTGGTTACCTATCTGTTTATGAGACTGGGATATTAAAATATTGCACTATGATTGTACTAGTGTCAAACTATCCTTTTATGTAAAGTTTTTGTTTCATGAGATTGGCGTGCCAACATTCATCATTTATATATATAAAATATATAATATATATATCTCATATATATCATACATGTATATGTAAAATTATTATCTCTTCTTGTTGAATTGTTTCTTTTGCCCATATTTAGTGACTTTCTTTGTCTCTTAAGATCACTTTTAGCTTAAAGTCCACTTTGTCTGAAATTATTATCGCTACTCCTGCTTTGTTTTGGGCTTCAGTTGCATGGAGTGTCATTTCCTCCTTTCATTCTTAGTCTGTGTGTTTCTTTGTGGATGAAGTGTATCTCTTCTAGGCAATTTATGCTTGAGTTTTATTTTTTGATCCAGTCTGCCTGTCTGTCTCTTGACTGAGAAGTTAAGACCATTTACATAGAATGTTATTATTGACAGATGCTTATTGCTGTCATTGTGTTATTTTCAGTGCTGATTCCTTTCTGTTTTCCCCTTTGTTTAACTACTGTCCAGGTAGATGCATTCTTTCTTTTGTGTTTTTTGGTTAATATTGGCCTCACTGACTCTGTTTAGAATTTCCTTAAGTATATTCTGCATCGCTTATTTGGTGGTCATGAATTTCCCCAGATTCTCTTTGTTGTGGAAGGTTCTTATTTCTATGTCAATGTTGAAGGATAATTTTGTAGGATATCATAATCTGGTTTGACAGTTTGTTTTTTTTTAATGCTTGAAAAACTGCTTTAAGCTCTCCTGGGCTTTAGGTTTGTGTTGAAACATGTATTATTCTGATAGTTTGCCTTTATTACTTTCTTGATATTTTTCTTCAGTGGATTTTAGTATTTTCTCTTTGTTTTTGGAGTTCTAGGATTTTAACTATGTTGTGTCACAGGGAGGTCCTTTTCTGGTTATATCTATTTGGGACTCTACATAATTTACCTAGGTATCTGTTTTAATCTCCTTATTTGGAAAGTTTTCTGCAAAGATTTTAGTGAACACATTTTTATATGTTCTGCCTTAGTCACTTTTTTGTCACTGAGGCCAAATACTCAACACTTATAACTTAAATGAGGAATTTTATTTTGGCTCATATTTTCAGAAGATTCAGTTTTTGCTTGATCAGCCAACTTGAAGGTGAAAAAGACATGGCAGAGGTGCTTAATGGAGGAAAGCTGCTCATGCGTTGGTGGTTAGGAAGCATAGAGTAAAGTGAGGAGCTGTGGAGGAAGATGTGCCATTCTAGGTTATGCCCCTTGTGATCTGCCTCTTTCTCAGCCGGGCTCCACCTCCTAATGCACACTTAGGTGTGGATTGATTGATCAGTGGATTACACCACTGATGAGTATACCATCCCCATGATCCAGTCACGTTCCAGTAGCCCAGCCTCTGAACATCTGAATCTTTTGGGAGACATTCTACATCAAATACAACATTCTATAACATTCCACCCTTGGCCCCAAGACCCATGTTCATCTTTGTATGCAGAATTGCCAAGGGAGTCCTTGTTTTCAACTGAAACATTCTGAGCCTGGCTTTTATTTGCATTTTTATCAGCATTATGATCTTCTGAGCTTTGACCAGAATCTCCCATCAAGGTTGACATAAAGCAGTCTAGGATTTCTCTAGTCTGCATCTCCAAACCTTTCCAAACTCCTTCTCCAAGCCATTTCTAAGGGCGTCTGAACCAAATGATCAGGTAATCAGCATCAGAGCCACTCCTGGTACCAAAATCTTAGTCACTTTCTCTTCGCTGGTACACAATACCAACACCCACAACTCCTGCGGTAATTTATTTTGGCTTCTGTTTTTTTGAAAGAGTCCATAGTCGGCTGGCTCCAAGGCAAGAAGGGCATGGTGGTAGGGTGTGTGTGGAGGTGGGGACTGCTCTGGTCATGACAGGTCTGAAGCAGTGAAAGAATGAAGGAGCCGAGGAGGGAGATACATCCTTCCAGGTCACATGCCCAGTGAGCTGCCTCACACCAGGCCTCACCTCCAACACATGCTTAGTTGCTGTACTCTCGGTGGATGAATCCATGGATCTAGTCAGCTTTCAGACACAGTAAAAACCACAGACACTCTAAAAACCACAGTAGTATCCTCAGACACTCTAAAAACCACAGTAGTATCCTCTGGAGCTTCCTTAACTCCTGTATTTGTTATGTTCTTTTAGCACCATCTAGCTGCTCTGGAATTAACTTCTATTAGTTTTGTTTTGTTTTGTTTTTAGAGTATCACTAAGTTACTCACTACATCATTCCTCTGGTCTAGCCCCAATATTCTGTCTTCTGATTGGTCATGTCTGCTGGCATGGGTTTTAGTTTTGTTTGTATTTCCAGGAATTCTGCTTGTTTTTTATAACATATAATTCTTTACTACAGTGATTGTTATATCTTGCAATATCACCTTTAATTCTATCAATTATTTGTATCTTCTTTAAACTCTGAATGCCCAGTTAAATCTTTTATCTGTTCATTTACATCCTCTTTGAGATAACTGAACAGCACATACATTTGTTTCTTGTTTCCTTCAAACATTTTATCAATTTGGTTTTTTAATTCCTTGCCCGAAATGTTCTCCACTTCAGTGCTCATGAGACCAGCTTTTTTGGAAGTTATAAAGTTTTTGAGGCATCTTGTTGCTTGTTTTCTCATGATTCCTGTATTTTTGTGCTGATTGTTATAAGCTAGAAATCTTTGTCACTATACTAGAAGTCTCTATCGTGAATTGCAAGAAGACAGTTACTACTAGTAAAACCAACATTGAAAAAAACCAGTGATATACCTAAATATAATTTAGACCTTGTTTAGCAAGTTTTCTTCTCTTTCTGTAACCTAGGAGTACAAACATAGTGGTGCTAGAGAAAGGGCTGGAAGCTAGCAGAAGATAAGAATTTTTAAAATAAGAGAAGTTCAGAAAAATAGACTAAAAAAAACCAAAAGTAGACAAAAGAAAAAGATGAAGTACTTTTTGGTGATATTATGGGTGTACCCATAGAGAACAGGGAGGGGAGAAAAGGTTTGAGAAGTTATGTGTAGAGATAGAAGGAAAGGAGTAAAAGAAAGGATTTATAAGTTGATTATCAGGCAGTCTTAAAGAAGATTATATCCAGCCCATAAACTGGAAGAAACCCTGCATTAGGAGCCCTAAGCAACAACCTTCAGTGAGGAAGAACCTGATAGGTCACCATAAAACACTATGGGAACAAAAGTGATAGTGTTAGGACACATATATAGTTGTTCATAAACATATGCCCCTCACAGTCACACTAAAATAGGAGGATGTTTTGTAATAATTTCATATATAGAAAAAAAGAGATCTCTGCTTCTTACTCTCACCACCCCTGTTCCTGGACTTCATCTAATGTGCTTCTCCTTCAAGTCACCTTCCCATGGCTGCTCCCTGTGTCTGAGAACCTCGGGCCTCGGCAAGTGTCTTCTGTGTCTGAGAACCTCGGGCCTCGGCAAGTGTCTTCTGTGTCTGAGAACCTCGGGGCCTCGGCCAGTGTCTTCTGTGTCTGAGAACCTCGGGCCTCGGCCAGTGTCTTCTGTGTCTGAGAACCTCGGGGCCTCGGCCAGTGTCTTCTGTGTCTGAGAACCTCGGGGCCTTGGCCAGTGTCTTCTGTGTCTGAGAACCTCGGGGCCTCGGCCAGTGTCTTCTGTGTCTGAGAACCTCGGGGCCTCGGCCAGTGTCTTCTGTGTCTGAGAACCTCGGGGCCTCGGCCAGTGTCTTCTGTGTCTGAGAACCTCGGGCCTTGGCCAGTGTCCTCTGTGTGAGAACCTCTGGCCTCGGCCAGTGTCTGTGGAGTGGCTTGTGAGTGCTGCTGCCTCTAGCCTACTTGATGCTCCCAGGCTTAGGATTTTTTTCATCTTTGTGGTTGATTCATAGGCCATTGTGTATATACACCGTACTTTTTGCGTCCATTTGTCTGTTAGTGGGTAGGTCAGTTGACCATGTCTTAGCTATTGTGAATAGTGCCACAGTAAACGTGGTCCTGTAGAAAGGTATCTCCTTGGTATGCTGATTTCATTTCCTTCGGCTATATACCCAGAAGTGAGAGACCTAGGTCATATGGTGGATGTGTTATTTTTTGAGGACCCTCTATACTTTTTTCATAATGGCCCTAATTCACAATCCCACAAAAAGTACACGGAGTTCCTTTTTCTCCACATCCTCATCCTCACAAGCAGTTATCTTTTCTGGTGAGTGGTATTGTATTAGCCATTCTGACTGGCTTTTGTAACTTTGTTGTTTTTTTTTTTTTTTCCTGCTGGCTAATGATACTGAGCATTTTTTCATATATTTGCTGGGTATTTGTGTTTTTTCTTTGAGAAATACTTATTCAGATCATTTACCAAGTTTTTAATCGAATTATTTGGATTTTTTGTTAACTTTCGAGATCCATATATGTTTTGGATGGTAATCCTTTATCACATGAATAGTTGGCAAATATTTTGTTCCATTCTGTAGGTTATCTCTTAACTCTTTCAAGTGTTTCCTTAGCTGTGCAAAAGCTTTTCAGTTTGATATAATCTGATTTATCTGTTTTTTGCTATTGTTTCCTGTGCTTTTAGTATTATATTCAGAAAACCATTGCTCTACCAACGTCTTGGAATGTTTTCCCTATGTTATTTTCCAGTAGTTTTATAGTTTCAGTTAGATCTTCAGGTCTTCAAGCCATTTTGACTTGATTTTTAAAAATTTTTATAGTACATATTCGCAGTACATAGTCGCATTGCATGGTAATTATATTCACCATAGGGAGTTGGTACATGTACATAATACATGTTAATCCTTTTTACTTCTCCTTCCTCTCTCCTTTCCCCTCCCCCCCATGTCTGGATCCTTTTCTCTTTGCGAAAGATGTTGTCCATCCTTTATTTTACTCTTTCAATTATTTATACTGTGCGTTTCTCATATAAGAGAAACCATGCAATATTTAAGTTTGCGTGTCTGATTTATCTTACTTAACATTATGGTCTCAAGGTGCAGCCATTTCCCTACAAATGACAGAAATTTATCCTTCTTTATGGCAGAGTAGTCCTCCATTGTGTATAGATACTACATTTTCTTTATCCTTTCATCTATTGATGGACACATAGGCCACTTCCAAGATTGAGCTATTATGAATTGTGCTGCTCTAAACATGGGTGTGCATGTATCACTATAATGATCAATTTGATTTTTTTATACAAGATAGGGATCAAGTTTCAATCTTCTGTATATGGTTATCCAGTTTTCCCAAGTCATTTAATGAAAACACTGTATTTAGTGTATGTTTTTCGTACCTTTTTCAAGTACCATTGGGTTTATTTCTGGGATCTCTATTCTCTTCCATTGGGCTATTTGTCTGTTTATGTCCTGGGATCGTTATTCTTTGATTGCTGTGGCTTAACATTAGGTATTATGATGCCTCCAGCTTTGTTCCTTTTGTTTAAATTTGCTTTGGGATTATATTGCATCTGTAAATAGTTTTGAGTACTATGAACATTTTAACCATGTTAATTCTGTGTTTCTTTATGTAGGAGAAAAGTGAACGACTCCACTAAGATACTGTTAGAATTGATAAACAATTTCAGTAAAGTTGTAGGGCACAAAGTTAACATTCAAAAATCATTGGCATCTCAATAATGAGATTGCTGATAACAAAATCACGAAAGCAGTCCCATTCACAACACCTAACTGAATATATGGACAAACACCTAGGAATAAATTTAAGCAAGAAGTGTAAAACCTATGCAATGAAAAGTACAAAACGCTAATGAAGGAAGTTCAAGAAGACACAAAAATTGGAAGACCAGTCATGTTCATGAATTCTTTAACTTTGTTAGTTTTCTTCACAAGAGGTGTCAGAGAGCCAAGGTCATAAATCTTGATTCATGTTTCATGACTCTAGATTGCCAATTGACTCCTTGAGAGCAAGGACCATGGTGGTAGTTTTTAAGCAGCTTTATTAGGATATAATTTATATACCACAAATTTCACCTGTTTAATGTATACTAAAGTACAATAGTATGTGTTTTGTATACTTAAAGACTTTTGCTAACATCACCACAATCAGTTTTAGAACACCAATATAACTCCAAAAAAATCCCCTATGGCTATTAAAAGTTACTCTGCATGCCTCTCCTCTTTCCCTCAGTCTTAGTACCTGTTTGTTTACCAACTGTTACTGCTGTAGATTTTCCTCCTCTGTCTAGAATATGTGGTGATGAACTCTCTGGTTTCTGTGACTGACTCTTGCAAGGTCATCCTTGTTTTAGTGTGTGCTTCCTTTATTGTTTAGTACTATATTGGATGGTTGTAATACATTTTGCTTATTTATTCATTAGTTTATGGACATTTGGACATTTCTACTTTTTGAATATTTATAAATAATGCTGCTATGAACATTTATATACTAGTTTTTGTGTTGACATATTTTTATTACTTTTGAATATGTAACTAGGAATAGTGTTACTGAGTCATATGGTAACTGTGTTTAACCTTTCTTCCACATCCAATACTTGTTTTTAACCTGTCTTTGATTTTTACCTAGGGGATGTCATTTTGCTTTTTATTTGCATTTCCCTAATGACTGATGATGTTGAGCACATGTTAATGTATTTTATATAGTTATTGGTCATTTATATATTATCCTGCAGAAATGTCTTCAGATTTTTCCCCCATGATTTACTTAGGTTATTCCTTTATCACTGAATTTTAAGAGTTATTTGCATACTCTGGATATATTTCCCTTGTCAGATATATGATTTGCAAATATTTTCTTCTGTTCCATCTGTTGTCTTATTACTGTCTTGTTGGTATTGTTTGCAGAACAAGATTTTCATTTCAATGAAATCATAGTTATTTATTTTTCCCATTATTGTTTGTAATTTTTCATGGTATATGAGAAACTGCTGTGAAATGTGAGGTACAAAGATTTGCGCCTTTAGGAGTTTTATAGTTCTAGCTCCTGTATTTAGTCAGCCACTTCGTATGTGCTTTGAGGTAGGCATGTAACTTCATTCTTTTATATGTTAATATCATTGTCCTAGTACCATCTGTTGATGTCCGTTTTTATTCTTATTGAATCATCTCGTTATCCTTGTTACAGATCAATTGACCATGATAATGTAGTAGTGTGTGCATGTCATCATACATTTGTGAAAAGTCGTAGAGCGTTCAACAGGAAATGTGAACCCTTAATGTAAACCACGGACTTGTTAATAGTGCATCAACATTAGCACATTGGTTCTAACAAATTATCACACTAATGCAAGATGTTAATAGTAAGGAAGTTGGGAGTGGAATTATGGTGAGGCAATATATAGGAATTTTATGCTTCTTGTTCACTTTTTCTGTAAATCTAAAACTGCTCAAAAATTGTCTCCTAATGAAAACTTTTAAAAATTACTTGACCAGAAATGGTTCTCTTATTATTGATCTGTATATCTAGTTTTGTGCTAGTGCACACTGCTTTGATTATCAGAGCTCTGTAGCTGAGTTTTGAAATTGGAAGGTGTGAGTTCTTCAATTTTATTTTTATTTCCCTTAAAGGTTGTTTTTGTTACTCTTATTCCTAGCATTTCCTAATGAATCTTAGGATCAGCTTATCAATTCCTGCGAAAATGATAGCTGAGATTTTGATAGAGATGCTTGAATCCGTAGATCAATTTAGAAACATTGTCATCTTTACTAAGTTTCTGATCCATGAATGTGAGATATCCTTCCACTTATTTAGGCCTTTGAGTCTTTTAACAGTGTGTTTTAGCTGTCAGTGTTTAAGACTTGGCGCCTTTTTAAAAATTCCTGAATATTTTCTTCTTGTATTGTAAAATGAGCTATTTTCTTAGTTTTACTTTTGGATTCACCATTCCTAATATATGGAAGTACAGTTGACTTTTATATCTGATCTTACATCTTTCAGCCTTGTTGAATTCCCTTTACTAGTTTTCATAGCTTTTTGGTGGATTTCTTGGGATTTTCTATATATAAAATGAGGATATATGCAAATACATGTAGTTTAACATTTCCCTTTGCAATCTAGATGTCATTTATTTTTTTTTCTTGATTAATTTTACCGATCAGAACTTCTAGTAGAATGTCAAATAGAAGTGGCAAGAGGGGACATCTTTTCCTTGGTCCTGATTCTAGGTAGAAAGTATTTGATTTTTCACCATTGTGTACGATATTAGCTGTGTTTTGAGTTTTTATTTTGCTTTCTTTTCGAAGTTTTGTTTTTGTTTTAGGTGCCCCCTATGAGGTTAAAGTAGTTTTCTTCTATTCTTAGTTTTTTAATCATATTATCATGAAAGGATGTATCATGTGTTTTTCTGGGTTAGTAAGATGGCGTATGGTTTTTGTACTTTATTGCATTAATGTGGTATATTGCAACTCCTGGTCTCCGACCCCTGGACTGTGGACCAGTACTGTTAGGGACCAGGCTGCAGAGCAACAGGAGCAACAGCTTTGTCTGTATTTACAGCTGCTCCCTGGCATTCATATTATCACCTGAGCTCTGCCTCTTGTCAGATCAATGGGGCACTGGATTCTCAGAAGAGTGTAAACTCCACTGTGAACTGTGCTTGTGAGGGATCTAGTTTGTGAGCTCTGTATGAGGTTCTAATGCCTGCTGATCTGAGGTGGAGCCGAGGCAGTGATGCTAGTGCTGGGGAGCAGCTGCAAACACAGATGAACATTAGCAGAGACCATAATATCAAATTTGGACTCAGATCAACACCCTACCAGTGAGTGACAAGTGACATCTGGTAGTGGGTTGATGTACTTTCATTGCACAGTTGCATCTGGGGGCAGGCTTTAAGTCATAATCTGGCACGCACTTCAGTCCATGCATGTCCTACCCATTACTGTACTTACCAGTCCTGTCCATGCCTTTTTTCTAAACTGCACACTTGTCTCGATCACAGTTCTGGTCACCCACAAGCTAACCCTATCCCAAATGAGTAAAAAGCAAATACCCCTGGAGAGTGTCTTTGTTTTTTTTTTTTTTCTTTTTTCTTTTTTTTCTTTCACGTCAGACGGGTAATGTGCCAACGTCATAACAAGGATTGTGGGAGGCACATATGAGGCATAAGCATGAAAACCCAATCATCACGCTCATGAACTGAAGGATCTGGAGAGCATCCTTGAAAAGGAGGAAAGGCCTAATGATGAGACAGCAAACAACTCTAAGATGCCAATGAAAAGAAAGCTACATTTAAAAGAAAAAACACTAAGTGTTCTGCTTAAATTATGAGTTCCTTGGAACAGGTGATTCACATTCTCCAAGGATCCTTTGTATATTTGGCAACTAGCTATCCAGTGAAGCCATGAATCCTTTAGGACTGCATTGCCACGTGGAGACCAAGCTGCACCCTGCTTGAAATAGAAAAACTTGTGGAGTTTTTCCAAAAACATACATGAACATGAGGACAGAGGCATTTACTGAAGGCCACCACTTCATCGAACGAGTCTACACCGAGAGCATCATTCTTAGTGCCTGACAGCATTGCTAAAGCTAAGAAGGCCTTTACTGTTGTTGAAGAGTTGGTCCTGCCTGCTGCTAAAGACGTCTTTGAACTTTTAGGAGATGCCGCAGTTCAAAAAGTGGCACGTGTTCTTTTGGCTAGCCCCATAGCTAGGTGAATTGGTGAAATAGCAGAAGATTGTGACATGCAATTGTTAGAGAGGATTAATGAGTAACCACAGCATACAATCCAGTTTGACAGTCTGCTGATACTGACAACAAGACAACAACGCTTGTTTTTGTGCAGTATACTTTTCAGAAGGATGTGCATGAGGACATGTTATGTGCACTTTAGTTGCCAACCAACACCACAACTGCAGAATTATTCAAATCATTGAATCATTACATATCAGGAAAACCAAATTGGTTATTTTGATGGGATGAGTGCTATAACTGGACAGCTTTCTAGTTTCACAATGTGGGTCAAAGACATCATTTCTGCATATAAGTCTGTGTACTGTGTCTTCCATAGAGAAATGCTGGCTGCCTAAAAAATGTCACTTGAAATTAACATTTTACAGGATGTGTTTAGCAGTATTGGTCACATTAAAGCCCTTAACTCATGTCCATTTACATAGCTCTGTGAGGTGGACATAGAACACATGTCTTCTTTTATATGAAGAAGTGAGATAGCTTTCTAAAGGTAGATCACTGGCCAGAATTTTTGGTCATGAGAGCCACTCCAGAGATTTATTTTATAAAAATAGTCATCACTGGTAGTACATTTCAGTGACACAGGATGAGTTCCTAATTTGCTTACTCTTGTGACATAGTCAACCTGCTCTGTGAACTGTGTTACTTTAGGAGAGAATGACAACCGTGTTCAAGTTGACAGATACAATGGCTGCATTCAAACCAAACTGGAATCATGGGACAGCAAGTGAACATTGAGATTTTTGACATATTTCAAAATTAGAGATTTTGAAAGAAATCAAGCCAAGGCCAGAAGGTACATGATCACTTATCTCAGCTTTCAAAAGCGTCTGAGCATTTGTGAATAAGCCCGGTAAATAGGCTTTGTCGGTGCTATAGATCAGTTGCTCCAGATGACGAATGACGGTGGGTGTATTTTTGAGACAGCTTCAAATTTCTCTATATTCAAATCTCTGTATGTGATTCAAGTCAAGGTGGAATATCTTGAGAATGTCACAAGACACTGAAAAGTTTGCTTCTATTTCCAACATCCTATCTTTGTGAAGGAGGGATTTCTCTAGTGAATAGCAATTAAACCAAGATTACAGAGTAGCCTGGACATCAGCAACATGCTTTGGGTGTGACTGTCTCCCATCACCCCAAGATGGGGCTGTTGAGTTATGGAAAGGCTCAGGGCTCCCATTGATTCTGTATTGTGGTGAGTTGTATAATTATTTCATTATATATTCGAATGTAATAATAATAGAAATAAAGTGCACAGTAAATGTAATGGACTTGAATCATCCAAGACCAGACTCCCTGTCTGTGGAAAACTTTCTTGCCTGAGACTGGTCTCTGATGCCAAAAAGTTTGAAACAGCTGGTATATTGCATCAGGTTGGTTTTGGATGTCTTGCTAACCTTGCATTTGTGACCAACTCCCACTTGATCATAGAATATAATCCTTTTTATATGTTTCTGAATTCATCTTGTTGAAATTTTTTTCAGTACTTTTCCTCATAAATTATAAGAGGTGTTGATGGTAGTTTTCCTGTAAGGTCATCGTGGGCTTTCTGATGAGACTGGTAGAATGTGCTGGGAAAATTTCCCGCTTTTGTATGTTTTTGGACAGTTTGTGAAATCTATTAATCGTTCTTTAAATGTTTGGTAGAGTTCAGTAGTACAAACTAAGCTTTATTTGGGAAGTGAATCTTTTCAGTTGCTGTTCAGATTAGTAGTTTGTGTCTTTTTAGAGATTTGTTCATTTAATCTACCTGATTTATCTGCACACAGTTGTTTATAGTTATTTCTTGTAACCTTTTTTATTTCTAACAAGGGGGTTTATATAAGTAGTAATGTTCTCATGATTTTTATAAGTTGTTTTCTCTCTTTATTTTTCTTGGTTACTTTGGCTAAGATTTGCAAATTTTGTTATTCTTTTCAAAGAACCAACTTGTGGTTTTGTTTTCTCTTTTTTTTTTTTCCTCTTTTCTGTTTCATTTATTTTTGCCCCAATCTTTACAAATTCCTTAGTAAAAGAACATACATTTCTTTATTTAGTTTGTTCTTTTTCTAGTTTCTTAAGGTAGAAGTTTGGGTTAGTGGTTTAAGGTTTATTTTTAATATAGGTGTTTACATCTGTAAGTTTTCTTCTTAGTATTTATTTTGCTACAGCCCATGAGTTTTGGCATACCGATTTTTATTTAATTCTTCACCATTTATTTTTCTCTTACGATTTCTCCATTCAGCCATGGTTACTTAGGAATGACTTGTTCAATTTCCACATATCTGATTTCTTAAGAGTTTATTGGGGTGGGGATTTAGCACAGTGGTTAGAGTGCTTGCCTAGCAAGCATAAGGCCCTGAGTTCGATTTCCGACACCCCCCACCAAAAAAAAAGAGTTTATTGATTTTTTTTTCCTTTAATTCCATTGTGGTCAGAGAATATACTTTGTATTATATTTTTAATCCTGTTAAATTCATTGATGCTTGCCTCATGGCCTAATATATGGTCTGTTTGGGAGAATGTTCATGTGTATTTAAAAACAATGTTTGCAGATGTTGGTGCAGTTTTGTGTATATGTCTGTTTGGTCTAATGGTTTATAGTATTCACATCTTCTGTTTGTGTTCATATTTTGTGTAGTTGTTTGATCTATTATTGAAAATGGTCTATTGGGGCCTTTAAGTATTATTGCTATAATCAGATATTGTCCAATTATTATCACAAGGGGAAGTATCAAATTATTATACTGTGTTTCTCTCTTTTGTCAGTTTTCACCTCATGAAATTTGGGACTATATCAAGTTTATTTATGTTCATCATTTTTGTATCTTCCTGATGGATTGAATCTTCTTTGTTATCACAAAGTATACCTCTTCTCTAGTAATGCTTAGGAAAGAAAACAGAGAAACTTGTGTTCCTTTACCAAGGAATTTGTAAAAATTAGAGCAAAAATAAATGACTTGTTTAAAGTCACTTCTGTTTGATTTATCGTGTAGACTGAGGCTACCTTTTGGTTGCTTTTTGCTTCCTTTTCCATCCTGTCATTTTCAAACCGTTTGTTTCTCTGATACTAAATCTGTCTCCTTTATGTAACATTTAAATGAATCATTTTTAAAAAGTTCTTTCTGCCAGTATTTTCCTTTTTTTAGAGTTTTTAATCCACTTGTAGTTAGCATAATTACTAATAAGAGAGTTCTTAGACCTGGCATTTCTTTGTTTTCTGTCTTTTTTGTACCTGTTTCTCTGTTATTGTCATTTACATTAGATATTTTCTGGTATGCCATTTTAACTCTTCTGTATCTTTTACTGTTTTTTTCAAACTTACTCCCTAATGATTGTTAGGGAAATTACCATGGGCATTTAACCTTAAACAACCTATTTGGGGCAAATAGTAATTTGTATAGTGTATGGAAAACTGTACCAAAATAGAATCTCTTTCCTCTTTTTGCTGTTACAGTATTTTCATATAAATTACATCTTTATATATTATAAGCACTTTAATGCTTTTATAATGACTGCTTTCTATTATTAATCTTTTTAATCAGATTGAAGGTTAAAAGTTAAATAACACTTTTATGTTTCTTATGTATTTGTGCTTCTACTTAACTCTGTTAGTACTCTTTCTTTGGATTCAAATTGCTCTCTAGTATTTTAGTATTTCTTTCTAAAGCAAGTCTGGTAATGTAAATTTTGTTTTGTTTTGCATTTTTGCCTAATCTGAAACGAATTTCCATTTACTTATATTGAAAGGACATTTTGCTGGGTGTCAGATTCTTCTTTGACAGTCTTTTTTCTTTTGGCATTGATCATCACATTGTGTTCTGGGCTTTATTAATGGGAAGTAAGTGGTTAAACTCATTGTGGGTGCCATCTTTGTGAAAAAGCATTTTTCTCTTGCTGCTTTCGAGAGTCTGTTTACTTTTAGCAGTTTAACTCTAATGTGTCTAGGTATGGATCCCTTTTGAGTTTTTTGAATCTTGAGTTCAGTGAACTTGTTGGATCTTTTGGTTGTGTTTCATAAAATTTGGAAAATAGTTGGCCATTATTTCTTCAAATATTTTTCTCCTCTTTTTCTGGATTTCCCAGTTATGTAATGTTGGTATACTCTGATGGTGTCCCACAGAATTCATACTTCGTTTTTAATTTTTAAAAATTTATTCCTCGGACTGTATAATTTCAGTTAGCTTATTTTATTCTTCTGCTTAACTGTGCTGCTGGTCTCATCTAGGCAATATTTCTTTTATTATATTTTTTAACTCTAGAATTCCTAGTTGATTCTTTCTATAATTTCTGTTACACTCATTGAATCAAGGATTGTCATAATTTCTTTTAATTCTTTACACATAGTTTGCTTTATTTCTTTGGAAGTATTTATAATCTATTTACAATTTATAATCTACTGTGTCCACTTACTAGCTCATCTCATTGGCTGTTTTAGTTGACTGATTTCTTCCTCTGTGTGTAGACTATCCTGTTTCTTTTTACATTTTCTATTTTTATTGGAAACTTGACATTTTATAGAACATTTAAAATTCGACAATCTTAATTCCCCTCAGGGAGAAATATGTTTTATTCTTTTATTTGGTTTTATTTTAGCGATATTTTGAATAATTCTATAAAGCCTCTATTCTTGTAATGTGCGGACACTGAAGTTTCTGCCAAGTTACTGTTGTGGCACTGGTCAGAGATTATCTTAAATGCCTTTAATCAATAACTCTCTCAGCCTTTGCCGAAGGACTCAGTGTGTATTGGGGAAAACCCTCAGTGTTCACAAAATTGATGACTCGGCTTTACTCGTGTTTCTTGTTTGCGTAGCTTCAGAGCCCATATCCTGGCGCCCTCTCAGGTACTTTCTGGGCATGTGCACATTGTAAGCGTGCACTGCCATGCCTGGCTTAGTTTGCTTTTTAGATCTCAGGAAGCAGTCAGAGCTTTTCATTGCCTCCTGGTGGCTACCTCTTTCTCAGCTCATCCTTGTGCACTCTGACCAGGTTCTTGTTTGTCCCCAGCTGATATCCCAGCCTTCAGCAGCTATGGCAGCTGCTGAGGATTGTTTTTGATACATGCCTCTGGAATATGGCTTTTCCTGCAAAGGAAGCACTGAATCAGGTCAGATAATGAAAATCTCTGCAGATAGGGCTGCTGAGAACTTCAGGACGGATGATATAGTGATCATTTTCTGAGGATAAGGTAAGAGGGCTTTTTAAGAGGAGCTTTCTGTCCAATCTGCCTCTCCTAGTGGCTAGTAAAACTGATGTTCACAGCTACAGTGAAGAAGCTGTTGACTTTCTAGGCTGCTCCTGAGCTGGGAGAAAGGGTAGTAGTAAGACAAGTTAAAAGAGCAAAAAACTCACTATTCTAATGTAGGTTTAGCAGGTTTACTTTAATAAATACTTATTGCCCGCCGTAGTGGTGCACACCTTTAATCCCAACACTGGGGAGGCTGAGGTAGGAGGATCGCTGTGAGTTTGAGGCCAGCCTGGTTACATAGTGAGTTCAAGGTCAACCTGAACTACTAACCCTAACCCTAACCCTAACCCTAACCCTAACCTTGTCTCAAAAAAAAAAGTGCCTATCAAATTATTGAGGGCCTTTGGTTTATTTCCAGAGTCCTCTAACCGTCGTTAAGGACAAGTTTTCTAGTGTTTGAGTTGTGTTTGTGGACGAACAGATTTATAGAGGGCTTTCATCGGTTTATAATTTATAAGGTTCAAAGATCCTTCAGGCATCTCTGGCATCTCTGGACTCCAGCCCAAGGATCTTTGAGTCAGTTACTCAGTTTACTGTTAGGTTGACTTGAACCATGTAATGGGCATAGAAAGGCTTTATTGATTTGGAATATAATATTTAAGGTATGATTTTTTTTATTCCAAAGTAATTTTCAGGTTCTGTGAGTATGACTTAAATGTGAAGTGGTTTTTTTCACTGGTGTGAAAAAATAGTCAGTGATTTGAAGTACTAGCATACTTGGGAAGTGTTTTTTTTTCCCACAAATTCATACTTCCAAGATGCTACTTATCATTTTTTCCAGTCAACAATGGTTAAAAAAAAAAAAAAAAAGTCTCCTGCCCATCTTACACACCAATTTTAGATACTTGGCTTTGCCTCACTCATTGCTCAGAACACTTTGGCAAGGATTTTTATGTTGGTATTTCCATTTTGAAAATATGGACATTGACGCCGAAAGGTTATATAACTTGTCTAAGATAATGTAGTTAAGAAGTGGTCGAACTGGGCTGGGGATTTAGCTCAGTGATTAGAGTGCTTGCCTGGCAAGCACAAGGTCCTGAGTTCGATCCCCAGCACCGGGAAAAAAAAAAAAAAAGAAGTGGTCGAACTGGAATTCAAACCCTAGTCCGTCTGCCTCTGAAGCCCACACTCATTTTTTCCCCACCATGCATTTGTGAATTCTACTTTGTGATGTAATTGAATTCATTTAGTTCAAAGATAAACTATGTGGCGAGAAATCACGAACCACATGTTATATAAAGGCTGTTATTTATGTGACTTACGTAAGAGAAAATTAGCCTCTTAAAACTTAAACATTATTTTCAATGAAATAATGATTATCAAAGTAACAACTTATTACAAGCAGAACTGGATAGAATTACACGGTTTGCTGATATTAACAATTCTTCTTTAGAGACTAATAGAGCAACGTGATACTCTGAAAGAAACAAATGAAGAGCTTCGTTGTTCACAAGTACAGCAAGATCACCTAAACCAAACAGGTGAATTTAGTTAAAATTAAAATTGGCTTTGTTAATAGTTGAAATACTCCTGAAACATGAACTTGTTTTTCGTTATGTAGACACATCTGCTACAAAGAGTTATGAGAATCTTGCTTCCGAGATTATGCCAGTGGAGTATAGGTAAATATGTTTCCATCGATAATCTACACTAAATGTTAGCGTATTTTTTTTTATTCCTGTCTCTTTTGTAAATTGTTTGGCTTTTCTTTTTTATTTTTTTGTGTTATAAAGCTAAAATATTTTTTTCTCATCTTAAACCTTCTAAATCATATTTTCATTTTCATTACTATCACAGCAATTTTAAAATTTATCAGAAGTAAGATTTTACAGAATGGCTCCATAACATATTCTACTTTTTTAACATGCGTTTTATTGTCTAAATTGTTTTTCTATTTTTTAAAAACTGAAAAATTCTTCCATTTAAATCTACATATATGGGAAAATGTAAGAGTTGTCAATAATTTAGGAGGATTAAGCAGAAATTGAAGTGGAAATTTTAGAAGTTCCTTTTAATCCAATTTTTAATCTTTTACTGCTGTGTCTACTTGTAGATATTTGATTAGTGTTTTATTGTTTTCTTTTTTTGTGGCAACAGCGTTATTACTTCAAACAATTTACTTTGTTTGAGAGCTTTGTTGAGATACTCATCCACTCAAAAATATACAGCTCAGTGGTTTTGATTACATTCATAGGGTTGTCCCTGTATGATATCAGTCTCACCACAGTCACTGTCTTACTAAAACATTTTAATTACACCGAAGAGACCAAGAGCTATTAGCAGTCATTCTGCATTCCTCCCTCCCCTTCAAATCCTAGCTTTAGGCGACTAATATCAATATATCAATTTTATTGTTAATGGACATTTTACATACATAGAATCCTACAATAAGCGGCCATTCGTGACTAACTTCTTTTACTTAGCATATTGTTCACAAAGTTGTTTCTTTTAGGTTTGTTCAGTTTATTTGTTGGTAGGATATACTTAAGACTTTCAAGTTCCTTACCTGTGTGATTGACATGCAGGTTTCAGTTATTAATATCCTGTTGTTTTAGATGGTCCACTCAGTTCATTTGGATTTATCTGAAAGTGAGAAATCATACCAAAAATGTCTTTGTCTCATTTGTTTAAACTTTCCAGATCACATTGTTGTTGTTACCACAGCAATTTAAAAACTTACTAGAAGCAAAATTTCACAAACTTGCTATATAACATATTCTAGTTTTTATACCATTACTTTTCTTACTAGGTAATAAGGTCCTGTGCTGTAATAAAAAAAAGAAACTTACTCTCTGAAGTTCATGCAACACAAAGTTGCTCTATTTTTGGAGGTTTAATTATATAATTGAAAGTTACAAAATTATTAGAAGACAAAAAGTAAAACTAACAAACCTGTAATGGGAGAAATGGTAGATGCGTAAAGTGAAAAGAGTTACCTTTTTTATTTAGAGGTCAGTCATTTGCTAAAATAAATTGTTTTTTAAAAAAAGCCATGTGAGCTTATTTTTCAGAGTTATGTTGCTGACATTTTAGAACAAAATTTGGGATTAATTGAAATCAGTTGCTTTTGGAGAATGAGATTTGGGAATGGAGCAAGTAGGAATATATTATTTTTCTATTTAGTACCAGGTAGAAATTTGCATCTTCATTTAAATACTAAATTTGCTGTAAATGTGTACATAAATCCTTAATAAAAATTCCCCCCAAAAGATACAAAGACTGATTACCCTCATAAAACTGTATTTGAAAATTTTAGACAGAGTATAGTTTCTTAAGTCTTACATTTCATTAATAAATACATTCCTTTCGTGAATAGTTTCTAAGTTACTAAACTAAAACAATTCATATCTCTTAGGACTTGTGTAATAGTCATTTAGTAGTATATAACAATTCTCTGCTGTTAACAATTTGCTACATGTTTTTGAGGCATAGTCTTGCAATGTACGTTATTTTTTCTTAAAGTATTTCAGAAGTTCTGAACTCCTTTTAAAATAATAGCCATTGAGTGGACATGAATTTCTTTTTGAGAAGAATATAGTGACTCATTTAAAAAGTTTTAAAACATTTACTTTTCCACATCAGAGAGGTGTTTATTCGACTGCAACATGAAAACAAGATGCTTCGCTTACAGCAGGAAGGCACCGAGAACGAACGCATCGCAGAGCTGCAGGAGCAGCTGGAGCAGAAGCACCGCACGATGAATGCATTGGAAACTGAGCAAAGGTGACTGCTCCTTTCTCTGCAGCTGCACACTGTGGTGATTTAGTGCCACAGTAGTGGAAAACATCACACAAGTTAATTAACGTTGTCTAGAAGTAGTTTGCAATTATGTTTTTGTTAGCAGTTTCTCATCACTATAAGCTTTACTCTGACAGTCAAGTGATTCATTTCAATCATATTATAAAGTATATATGGAAATGGAAATTAATGATCCATTAATTTCAACAGACTTGGTTAACCAGACTGCTTATTCTTGAATTTCATTTAGGTATCTTCACAAATGACAGGAAGTTTAACAAGTGAATGAATGATAGTTTGGCTTCTTTTGCAGTGTAATGCATAGATAGTATATAGTTTGTGGAGTCAAACTTAAGTCCTACTTCTGCTTCAGCTCACTAAAGGTTGTATCTGAGCAAGTTATTTAAGCTCAAACTCAGTGTCCTCAGCTATAAATATGGATTGTTCCCAATATTCCATATGATGCACTTAAAGCAAACAGTACGTTTGTTACTTAAATAATGGTATGTACAAATATTATTATAATAATAAAAATGTATTATTTTTATGAAGTACTTACTATGTACCAGATACTTTTCAAAGTCCTCTTTGGTATTAACTCAGTATATCTTCACACTAACTATGTGAAGTAATGACTGGGATTATCTCTTAACCCTATGGATAATGAAGGCTGAGATACAGAGAAGGTAACTTACCCACAGTTACAAAACTATTAAATTCCAAATTTCACATTTGAATGTTCTGTCTCTGAGACTTGGAGTCTCTACTCTTACCCACCGTGCTAACCTGCCTCTTATAAATGGCACACTCACTATAAAAATATTTGGGTTTATTTATTCAGCCTTCATCCTCTTTGATCTTAGAGACTACCAGGAATTTTAGAAGCACTTGAAGCTTCCTTTTCTAGAATTTGTACACATACTAGTACATGAACAGTACTAAAAGGGGAGAGTAACATTTTGTTTCTGAAGAGAGGATTAACTGTTACTGTCTGGTTAACACTAGATTTGCTAAATTTCAGCTTTTAGATAATTTATATAATATCATAGACATGAATAGATAATTGTATTAGTGATAACTGCAGCAGTGGAGAATTATATTGGTCAGGAAGTTGTCATATATATGGATGTCTGTGTGTGCCTGTGTGTATAGAGAAAGGGGAGGGGTACCAACTCTTGGTTGTAAGTTCTAATGGAGAGAACTCTTAAGCAAAAGAGTTTTGAAGAATGAGATTTGGCCAAGTTAAACTGTAGACTAGTTGATGGTGTCCAGTCTATTTAATTCAAATCAATAGTCATGAAATTAGGGTCGGAAAATGGTGAACTGTCTTTTCTCCCAGCACATTGTGAAGTCTGAAACAGAAAAAGGAATCTAGTTTCCAATCATTAAAAGTACAACTATGGGAAAATTGAAATAGTTTTCTAATTTTTCTGCCAGTGAGTTGTAAGTGCAGAAATGTTTTTACATGGACATTTATTCATGTGTCTTGAATTTAAAAATGTGAGCATATTTGCTTTCAGGGGACAAAAAGTGCTTTTTAAAGTGTTTTCCTTAGGAAGTAACCTAAGTCACAGTTAATTGGTATATGTTTGTTATTGCAAACATACATACACACACACACACACACACACACACACACACATATGTAAGTAGTACAGCTTTATAGATGGTTAGCTTTGACTTTAAATACAAATAAATACCTATAAATCATCTTAAAATAGGCTGAGCAAAGAGCGCATCCAAGAATTGCAGCAGCAGATCGAAGACCTCCAGAAGTCTTTGCAAGAACATGGCTCCAAATCTGAAGGCGAAAGTGTAAGTAGCTTAGAACCTACAATAATTCTGCCCTGTATGAATTCTCTTAATAGTTCCTGATAATCAAATTAATCTTACACTTAAAAGTGCTACCCTTATCATTGAGAGTAACCTTAAATACCGTATATATCAGCATAACAGATGCAGAGACTTGGCCAGCTCAGAGCCAATACATTGATGATATATATTGTAAGGTGATTTCTCTCTCCCCTACTTCAACAGATACACCTAAGTTCATGATTTTTGACTGAGAGTGTGCTACACTTGAGGTCTTCAGAACTTGCTGGGAGTCTGACAGAGCTGACCTGAAAAAAGTCCAAATGACAACAATCAGCAATCACAATTAACTTAATAGGAATATAGAGAATTGAAAAACAGAAAAGTTTCAGTCAAAAGATCATTCAAGAAATGAAGCACACTGACATGATGGGAGCGTGTGCAGGATTGAAGGTGTCCCCTGTGCTTCTTCCCCCTTCCACGCTCACTCACTCCTGTCGGCCTTTATCTGATGGTCTGTGATGGCATGTAGTGTGAGGGCGGAGATAAGAGGACTTAAACAGACACCAAGTTTAGCCTAACTTTCAGTATATCTAGCAGTTCTGTAATTTGAGCTCCGTATATGGGGAAGAAAATAAATGCTATTGAGAGAGGGATGTATTTAATTAAAAATAACACCAAAAAAGGTAGGGCTGAATGTGTGTTGGAGAGATACAGATTGATTGAGATTAGATAGAATGTTTGGTGATTATGCCTGTGTTGCTAGCGGAGGGACACCAGAGCAAGTAGAGATGAAAAGGACAGTTGAGAGGGTTGTATTTTCCTTCTGTCTTTTATATACTTTATATGATTTTCTCTTTTTTCCCTGGGGGCTTGAAAAATAGAAATCGTCTCATTCATGGCTGCATCTCATATGTGCATATATATGGTATCGTACCCTCTCTAATACAAATATTTTTAGCCACATTAGGGAATATTTTTAAAATGGGCTTTAGGGGAGACAATTTGGGTTGGAATGTTGTAAGGATTTTTTGATTTCTTTATCTTTTATTTTTAATTTATTGATGTCCAAGTTATATTGTAGATTATGTATTTTAAATCCTGTAACTATTTAGTTGATGCAGAACTGCTGTGACTATATAATATACTGTTCTTTAAAAGAGTGAATTTTATGCTTTAATTTTTTAAAGCAAAATCTAGTTGTTTCACTTTGGTGTTAACATGAAAGTGCTTGCATTACTAGTGATAATATTTTATTATTAAAGATAAATCTTAAAATTTTTATTGTGAATGAATCTTTAAAAACTTAAATGTTCGTTCGATACTCCTCAGTGTATCACATTCAGCTTGCTTTTGCTATTCTTCAAGTTCATTTAATTTTGATTGTGTTTAGAAGTACTTTTTATTCCTGTCGTTCTTACTCTTCCTTTTTTCCTATTCCCCTTTCCTTTTTTATGTAAAAAGCATACTGAAAGTTTTATGCTTTTAAGATATAATTAGAAGCACAAGACTTAAAAACAGGTACAATTTTACCTTCAAAAGGAGGTAAAAAAGATGTCTGGAAAATTCACCTTTGTAAAGACAGTCATTTATAGCAATTATTTTTAATTTTATAGTCCAGCAAACTCAAGCAGAAGTTGGAAGCTCATATGTAAGTAAAACTGGTATTTCATTTCAGATATGAGAGGGGAGGGATTGTAAAAGCTTCTGAAATTAATTTCCCTTTTCAGATTTGATGAAAAAAGAAGGCACCCTATTAATGATTGAACATGCACCATTGCCACAAAAAAATAGAAAAAAATGTGCTAAAAGTCTGAGCCTGGCTACCATCCCAAATTCATACATTTAAAAATTGTTAACATCATATGAAGTTTTTTTTTTCTTTTTTTAACCACGAACATGTATTGGTACAATGTACATATAATGGTTACATTCATCACATTTATTTTGTACCTGTACATGATGCATCTTGGTTCTCCCCACTCTTCCCTGCCCCTCCCCTCTATTCCCTTCATCCCTATTTACAGCAGGTTCTTTCACATTTCTCCATGAATTCTCTTTCCTTTTTCTATCCCTTTTTTCCCTTCCCGCTTCTTCCCCCTGTCCAATGCTCCTCTACTTTGAATATTATCTTCCTTTTAGATTATATCTGTTACACCTCTTTGTCCTTTTTTACAGCCATGGTTTCTCATATCAGAGAAACAATTCGATGTGTACTCATGAGTGTCTGATTTATTTCACTTAATACTATGTTCTCAAGGAACATCCATTTACATACAAATGACTCTAGTTTGTCCTTTTTTATGGCAATGTAGCAGCACTCCATGGTGTAGAAAAACCACATTTTCTTTAGCCATTCATTGGTTCTTGGGCATTTATGCTGTTTCCAAGATTTAGCTAGTACAAATTGTGTTGCTATAAACATGGTTGTGCATACATCCCTGGGGTATGAGGATTCAGGTTCTTCTGGGAAGATCCCTAGTAAGGGGATAGCTAGATCAAATGGAACCTCTGGTTCTAGTTGTTTGAGGACTTTCCATATTGATTTCCATAATGGCTGGACCAGTCTACATTCCCACCAACAATGGAGGAGGGTTCCTTTTTCCCCGCAGCCCCGCCAGCATTTGTTATTGGTTGATTTTTTTCATAAACACAGTTCTTTCTGGAGTGAGATGGAGTCTTAATGTTGCTTTGATTTACATCTCTCGAATGACTAGTGATGTTGAACACTTTTTCATATATTTATTTGCCTTTTTAATTTCGTCATCTGAGAAATGTTTATTCATTTCAGATGCCCATTTTTGGATTGGGTCTTTGAATTTGGGAGGTTTAATTTTTTTGAGTTCTTTGTATATTCTAGATGTTAGACCTTCGTCTCATGGATAGCTAGTAAAAATTTTTTCCCAGTCTGTGGATTTTCGCCCTGCTCTATTGGTGATTTCTTTCACTGTGCAAAAGCTTTTTAATAGCATGTGGTCCCAAGCAGTGATTCTTTGTGTTGTTTCCTGTGCAGTTTGGGTTATGCTCATAAATTTTTTCCCTACCCCTATGTATTTGAGGGTTCTTCCTATTTTATTCTCCAGTAGATTTAGTGTTTCTGTTTTAATGTTTAGATCTTTGATCCACTTTGATTTTAGTTTAGTACATGGTGAGAGACTTGGATCTAGTTTTAGTTTTTGGCATGTGGCAAGCCGATTTTTCCAGCACCATTTGTTAAAGAGGCTATCTTTCTTCCAGTGAGGGTGTTTGGCTCCTTCTTTGAAGATGAGATATTTGAGTGTGTTTGGAGTTGTTTCTACATCCTCCAATCTGTTCCATCGATCCTCAGGTCTGTCTTTTTGCCAGTACCATGCTGTTTTTATCACTGTAGCTTTGTGGTGTAGTTTTAGGTCAGGAACTGTGATGCCCCCTGCCTTTCCCCTATTGCTTAGGATTGTTTTTGCTATTCTTGGTCTCTTCTGGTTCCAGATGAAGTTCAAACATCATATGAAGAGTTTAACAAAGTAGGTGACTATTACAACTAGATTTATGGACATTAAACCTATAAAATCATCCCTTTTACTTCTCGGGAGATGATGTTGGCAAGGGAAAAATTTTTAGCACTTTGCCACCCATCGTGTGCCAGGCACTGTACATCTTCATGGCAGCCAGGTGTGTTAGGCAGGTATAATTTTCATTTCACACATAAGAAAACTAAAGACTAGAAATGACTTGTCCAAATCCACAAAAGGCAGAGACTGGTTTTCATCCTTAGGTCGGTTTGACTCCAAGTTCATGCTCTTTCCACTACTTAGGGAAAAACTGACAGAGGCCCATGAAGAATTACAGAAGAAACAAGAACTTATTGAAGATCTTCAGCCAGATATAAATCAAAATGGTAGGTATTTGTAAAAATTTGTGTCAGACTGTGTCTAAGGATTTGCCTTCTTTGACTGAAAGATACGAACCTACGTGTACAGATCTTTGCACAATGTGTAGATGTGTACCTTGCAGTTAAGAACCACAGTACCAAAAAAAAAGCTTTAAAATTTGTGCTCACTTCGGCAGCGCAGCGCATATACTAAGAACCACAATACCTTACAGTGCCAAGTTAAGATACGATCTAAACTTAAAAAAATATAAATGTGATACAGTGAACTGATCGATATATAGGAGTGTCAAATATTATAAGATATAACAGAATTAAAACTATGAAAATTTCAAATCAGATTAAACTGAACTTCAAGACAATGACTTGTATTTTCTTGTTATGGTTATGCTTGCGTTGAAAAGTTTATTTGCTTGTTGAAATGACTGATAGAAAAGTAGCTGGGTAATGTAGGTTATAGATAATAATTGAACTACACGTATTGGTTGTGATTCAAAAGTTTCAGATAAGAATTCACTACAAAGAAGAAAGAAAAAATTCTACTTTAAATTCTCTTACCAGTTTTTTAAAAAATAAGTTTGATATAATTTTGCTTGAGGATGCATTATTTTAAATAGGTAATAATCATGTTTCATTTTACTTTATTAATAGTACAAAAGATCAGTGAACTTGAAGCTGCTCTTCAGAAGAAAGATGAAGATATGAAAGCAATGGAGGAAAGATATAAAATGTACTTAGAGAAAGCCAGAAATGTGAGTGGCCTATTTTTCAGAGCACAAGCTTTCGTGGCCCATGACCTAATCTGGCCTATTTCTCCTGATTGTACCACTCCCATTGCCTGTCTTGCCTATTGGTTCCAGGGTGTCTCTCTGTCGGTCCTCATACTCCCTGTCTCACTAGTATCAGACTAGCATCAGATAAGATAAACAAAACATTTTTATGAACAGCCTAAATGCTGATTGTAGTGACCTCATAGAGAAAATGACTACCACAATGTGTGGAGACTTGATTCTTAGCAATGAACTTAGAATTTTTATTTGCTAAAATTTAGGTTCTTAAACTTGTTTGAGATTATTTTAGCTTTTACTCCAGATTGGATAGTGAAATTCTGATGGTCATTAAATTCTTCTTTTTCCTTATTTCATACTTTTTCTCGAATATCTGTTAAGTGCTGTTTTCATAAAATCTTATTTTCTTGAACACTATATATAAACATTCTTAAAGTATTCTTTCCTATTTATTGAATAAAAAGGGAATTTTATGGGGCAGCTTTAAAATAGTTACATGTCTGCCTTTGTAATGTTTTAAGACTTATGTAATATTTATGAATTAAGGTGTGACAAAAGATGAACCCAGGTTCTCAAGACTTCACATGATAGTTTACTTTGTGATCACAACGAGTTAGGTTGTGAATGGAGAAGGGTTCAACTCTGTGTAACCATTCAGGGTTCTAAGCCTCTTGAGGTTCTGCCTTCAACACAGAGATCCCACGTCCACCTTATGTAGTCCAACTGGCAGATGAAAAATATCACAGGTTGCAGAGGAGATATGTGATGGACCAGGCCTGGAAATGGCAGAAATCACTTTCATTCCCGTTTCAGGGGCAGAACTCAGGCACATGGCCATATCCAGCTTGTAGGGAGACAAACATAAGCACAAGTATGTTTTAAGAAGGGAAAAGGAAATAGACTTGATAAAGAGTCATGCCCTTTTCGCCATGGTTAAGTTTCTTCCAATTATAAGAGTATAAATACTAAAAAAAAAAAAGAAAAAAAAGTATAAATACTTAGCATATAAAATATAAAGTTAATTGCTACTAATATTTTTGTGTATTTTCTTAACATCACATTTTATGCATATCTTCCTTATGAATGATTATCGTATGTATATGTGAATCCATATATATTTTTAAAAATTTAAATCATTTCCTTGTATTCCATTTCCTTGTATAATAGTACAGTTTAATATTTACTGAGCATTTACTATGCTACGAATTGGGAGTGTAGCAGTGAATAGGACATACCCACACTTACAGAGGAGACTTTGCAAAACTAAATAATGTCAACACAATATTGCATGGAATATATTAGAGTTTCTTTAATCATTATCCTGCTGTTGAAAATAGTTTTTACTTCCTTTACATTTTTTGTTCCTAAAAATAAAGACTATAGGGAACATATTTATACGGAAAACTTTCTCCTGATTTTGGTTCGTTATCTTAATTTTGTTACTTAGAAATAAAATTATTGGATCAAAGGATAAGAATGTATTAATAAGATATTTGAGAAGTATTTATAAATGATTTTCTAAAAGGATTATAATTAATTGAAAAATGGCAATAAATCCCTTATGGTCAACATCATTGAGCATTATTTAAAAGACAGTTAATTGCTTTGATAAACATGATTTCTTATCTTCCTACATTCTTTGGGTGCATATGTTAAAATAGTGGTTAAAATAACCTATTTCCACTGTTAAAAAAATCAGGAAATGTAAAAACATCACAGTCATACTTTTTATCATGTAGAGATAACAGATTGGTTTAATTTAAGTGATTTGGATTCTGCAGTGTGCTCTGCTGTGACCCTGTGAAGCCAGGCACCCTTCTCTTGTGATCTCTAAGTCCCAGTCTTCCACAGTATGTGCCTGCTGCATACTCAGATTTAGAAAATGCTTTATGAATGAAAAATTTGGTGTCTTCTGTTCTTTCTGCTTTACCTCTTTAAGTGTAGATGACATTTTCCTATGTCATTAGATAATTTTAAACATTTAACAGCAGATTTATATTACCGCATACAGATGTCCTTTATTTTGGAAATACAGTTTTTGCTTGTAATTCTTAGCTCTCAAAATTGGTTTCATTACAGAATGCTATCCATATAGTTTAGTTCCATCTTTCTACTCCAATCTGATCAAATACCTCTTTTGGCCCAACTTTTAGTCATTTATATACATATAATTGAGCACTCTAATATATGCAAATAAAATCACTAGTATAATATTAGTTGATACACCAATTACATTTGACAATTGAGTAGATGATAGTAAAAAGAATGATTGTTATGAATTTGTTTTTTACTGTTTGTAAAATCAGCATATTCCCCTATTGTTACTGAATTCCTGTTGAATTTTAAAAAATTCACCATTAAGGTTAATGTGGAAAGGATTATTTAAGAACTCATTGCTTAAAAATTGAGTGATGAAAAGGCTAAAATAACTATGCTTGAGTAATGAGCCTTGGAGAAGGAAAGTTTGATTTGGGGATAGGGGTCTTCTCATTTTTGTACTGAAGTTTTATCATTTCTTGCCTTAAATAAGTTATTTCT
>PVJO010015568.1:0-44593 GCA_004026905.1 Hystrix cristata
AAAAAAAAAAAAAAAAAAAAAAAAAAAAGAGTTATAATTCCTAAGCTCGAAAATGTTTTAAGACTTAAGAGTCTTTGCCAAGGGTATACAAGCATTTTCCTATTTAAAAAAAAAAACCATGAGTTAAGAGTATATCTCAGGGGGCTGGGGATTTAGCTCAGTGATTAGAGTGCTTGCCTTGCAAGCACAAGGGCCTGAGTTCGATCCCCGGTACCACAAAAAAAAAAAAAAAAAAAAAAGAAGAGTATATCTCAGAAGGTCTTTAAAAGTACTGTGATTTTAAGATTATAAAAGTAGCAAATAACTAATTCAAAGCTTCTGCCATTTATTTCACTTCAATAACATCAAAAAATGTAAAACCTCAGGTGCCAAGTATTGTCCTAAGCATAAAAGATAGAAAGGTGAATAAAACATATTGTTTCTACTCTTTAAGGAACAAGTATATAATGATTAATTTTTCCCTATGATGAAAAGAATTGACAAAATACTAAAATGAGGTAAAATTCATGTAAAAGCAAATGCCAAAGGGACAAGGGGAATAATGTCCACAGGGACAAGGGCAATAATATCAGAATATTATGTCTGGTCTAGTTATTGTACTTTAAAAGTGATTTTGCTAAGCCAGAAACTATTTAGAGAAGGATAAGCAGAATAATTAAATGGAAGAAATGTTGAGTTAACTACTTTGCCTTTCTGAGTAAAAAAGGGACTTTAACTAGATCATCCCAATGTGCCTTTCCTGTTGTATACTCCATCAGTCCATGATTGTGTCTCTCTGGGAAAAAGAGTCTGTATTTTCTGTTATTTAGTAAGATTGCCCAATTCCACTCTTTTTCATTACTTCATTCATGTGTTTAATAAGTATTTATTAATTCACTATTAAATGAAATATTATGAGGGATGATATATTGCTATATTAAAAGAGCAAAAACAGAGCACTCTCCACAAAAGCCCTAATTGAAAGAAATGAGATCTGGATCCTGCCTCAGAGTATACAGAATTGAACAGGAAAAAAGTATTCCCTGAAATCCTTGAAACTGCCCACAAAGGACAACACTCTCCTAAACACCATTCTGAAGTCAGTCACAGTCATTTTCCTTCTGACATGGAAATGGGTCATGGCTTCTTTAGTTAGGGACTAAATGAGGTGGCGAGCTTATGTTTAAAGCTCACGTTGTACCAAAATATGTACCGTACATTTAACACTTGTGTTGCAAAATGCTGCATGATGAGATGACTATGACTATGCTATTTGAGAGGCAGGAAGGACGAGACCCATTAAGGGAATGGCATATCCTCATCCTCCATCTCACACCCTCCCCTGGGTTTACATTCATGGATTGTTATGTACAACAGACAATAAAACAAAACCTCACTCTTTAAGCCACCCTGGCTCTCCCCGAAGAGCACGAGTAGTTCAATCTGCAAATAATGCACATATACTGCAACATCACTTCAACACATAGAAAGCACATTATTGTGTCATCACATTTACTTTCTAAATACTCCTATTAGGAGTATTGTGATGACACAATAATACTCCTAATAGGAGTATTTAGAAAGTAAATGTGATGACACAATAATGGTTCACTTAACTATCTTCAGGAAATTAAGAAAGAGGTGTAGAGTAAGTGGGATGCTGGAGTTGTCTTGAAGAATGAATAGACATTATCAGATAGAGGAGAGAAGGAAATTCTGCAAAAGAAAGAGCCAATGCATCAAGATACATGAGCACGAAATAGTAGTTGAACTGCAAGCATCACAGAAACACTGAGCAGGAAGAGGGCAGGTGAGCAGGAAATAAGCCTGGAGAGAAAGGCTTAAGACCAGTTCATCAATACCCTGCTATTACATGACGTAACTCTGGATGCATTCTCTCGAGTCAGTGATTCTGAGTGTGGGTTCTTTTTTAGGAGTGTGTGGTGCTGAGGATAGAACTCAGGGCCTTGCGCTTGCTAGGCTAACACTCTACCACTTGAGCTAAATCCTCAACCCTGAGTATGGTCTCTTGACCAGCAGCATCAGCATGAACTACTAGGAACCTGTAAGAAATGCAGAGCCTTGGGCCCCTCTCTAGAATCAGAAATAGAGGATAGACTCAGCACTCTTAGTTTTAGCAAGCCCTCAGGTAATTCTAATGCACACTCAAGTTTAAGAATCACTTCTCTAGAAGAAGGGGGCTCTATTGAAGAGTTTTTGGCTGAAGAGAGACAGAATCCAGTTTAAAACAAATCTGAAAGGCTACTTTCTGCCCACTCCTTCATGCTGACTCTCATGCACCCATCTAGTTTCCATACATAGGACAAAGAACCTTGCACTTTCATGTTTACCCAACTTCTTGCTGCCTATTTAAAAAGAATCTCTCTCATCCACCATGTCCCTTGTTTTTACCATTTCCAAGTTTATCTATAAAACACCTATAGTTTAGTATGTACATAAATGACATGCAGGATAGGGGAGATAGAAATGAATGATACAGGAAGAAGTATTTTTTCCCAGAAGCTGAGTAGGCCAATTTAGACAACACTCAGCTTTTAATCATATGACAGGAAAAATCTTCAGTATGAGCCTCAAATCTAATCCTCTCCAAGCTGTTACAGACTGCTCTTTTCTTTACTTAATTTTCTTATTTCGAGGATATCATTTTCCAAATGTTCTAAAATGAACTGACCCGAAGGTGGTGAAAGCTAACTTTGTAGTACTAGTCATCCATGTGCGAAAAATATTTTCACAGAAAAAGCAAGTGCATGAAAATATTTTTACCACAATAAATTGCTGGTTCCACATTTCTTTGAAAAGAGGAGGAAAAAAAAACCTGTGAATAATTAGCGATGTGCTTAAACTGCCAGCCCAGCACCACTGAAACTTACTGGGTGCCAAATTATTTAGCTGAACACTATTTAAATTAAAAACTAATGACTAGGTTAATTTAATACATGTTCATCTCTGCGCCAACTCTGTCTCTACTAATTGAGCTCCAACACTATATTTTAAACATGCATTCTAGTCAGTGAACAAAAAAACATCTGACTACTTGGATATAACAAGTCAGTTACCCATTACAACTTTTAACGTAAGTTTTATTGTCATTTTAAATGTTTAACTGAAAACTGTTTACAAGACATTTGCCAATGAGAAGGAACACAAAAATATATAGAAAACATCCTTGGTTAATAAAATGAGTTACATTTGCTAATGTGTTTTTATGTTGGAGCTACAAGGTTTAGCAAAATACTCACAGGTATAAACACTGGATTAAGCAGTTGCCTAAAGTTCCATCAACGCCTTTTAAAATTCTGTCTCTGAGCATGTAAATCCTGGCAGTGGTAGACTGAAAACTCTATCCTTCTTCATCCCACTCTTTCCTTCATATCTATATATTCTCTCTCCCCATCTCCCCCTTACCCAACAATCCATCTAGCATATAACTCCTTCATAAAGCTGCAAGAAATTATAATAGTTTACAGATTTAAAAAGAGTGTGGAGAATCAGTCCAAAAAAAGAAGTTATGGTAAAATTCCAAAAGCACATAGCTAAGCATGGTCTGGCAAACACATGACATACCTATCCTTGCAAGGAGAGTATGGAACAGGCCACCCCTTCAGCTTCTGCAAACCATAAATGTCACAAACATTTGAAACCACCCACAGAGGACCAACCTAAATCTATGTGGGCTCATCGACTCAATCCCACAACAGTCACTGAGCATAAAACACACAAAACAAAACCAAAAGGAAAAAATGTTTTCACACTATAGCACAGAAGAAAACTTAATAAGCAAACACTTGTCCATAAAGAGTTGACAGCAACAAAAACCTCCCAGACACCAAATGAAAACAATATCTGAATGTGAACTTGGCACAAGAACAAACAGAATGAAGTTATGAAAGTCAGGATTTGGAAAGTGCCATAATCATTTATAACAGTGGCAACTGTCCTGGATTCCCCTCATCAAAAAATAACATGGAGGCAGGCTACCAGCCATCAATTTCTGGATCTTACAATGTGTCCCGAGGGTGTGATGGTGTAATGGAAAGAAACACTGTAGGAGCCAGAAAGCCTGACTCCTAGGCCCATTTTTGCCACAATCCACTTACGGGACCTTGAACATGTCACTACAGATGTGGAAAAAGTCTCAGAAGTCTCAGAAACATAGATGACCTAAAGGGCCTTTAATCTCAGGCTTAAATTATGGTTGTTTTTGGTGGGAGGTGGGGGTTGAGTAAGGAGGGGAGGCAGGAGAAAGGATTATTATTATTACTATTTGTTGTTGTTTTTTCAGTAGTGGAGATTGAACACGGGGCCTTTTCATTGAACTACATCCACAGAACTTTTTATTTTTATTTTGAGATAGGGTCTTGCTAAATCACTAAATTGTCTGGGCTGGGCTCAAACTTGCAATTCTCCTGCCTCAGCCTCTCTCAGTGCTGGGACTACAGGCAAACCCCAGCAACACCCAGCTGTTTTTAAGGATCTTCCATGGAAGACGAAAAAATAAAAACAAAATCATCTTCAAGAAGTTTTGGGGGACACATCAAGAAGAGACCTTTCTTCACCCCCAAGAAATTTACAGTGTAACTTCTGAGATAAAATAGAGAAGACAGAGTTAAACAGAATTTCTTTGGTTGGTTAAATTCAATATCCCACCTCAGGTAGGTAGATAGGTAGATAGGAACACAGATAGATAGATTTTCCCTATACAGTGTTCCCATAAATTATTTCCTAACCTCTTTTTCTTTATTTCTTTCCTTTATTTTTCCTTCCTTCTTCCCTCCTTCCCTCTTCCTTCCTTCCTAGATATTTTCCCTATACAATATTACCACAAAATGATTTCCTAACTGCCTCCTGAATACCTCTAATCGCAAGGAGTTTACTCTTTTACAAACCAGTATATTTCATTGGTTTTTAAAAATCTGACAATTAAGATTCCCTCATAACTGTGGCCCTGGTTCTGTCCTCTAGTATCACACAATATGTTAATCCCTCTTCCTCAATCAGATTTTCAAATATTTGAAAAGACCACTCCTTTCTACCCCTACCACCTAGTCCCAAGTCAGGTTAAACTCTCACCCTTCTTCCAACCCCTCCTCATGTGACATGGTTTCAGCATTTCCCTGAGTCTGGTTTGGCGAAGCAACTCTTAACATATGGGACCAAGAATGGAATATAATATTCTAAGTGTGGTCTGAAAATTCAACTCAATTCAAAACAACATTTCGAGCACCTTCTAAGGCACCAGACTAACATTTTTTGATTTCGACAATACTTACATTAACAAACACTAAGAATACATTAGCTTTGTTTGTTTTTGTTCATTTCACACTATGTATCAGGATAAAAACAAGACAAGAATCTGCTATCCAAATGATCAGTTACTCCTCTGTTGCCAGTTCTGTGACCATCACAGTGTAGTGGAACAATCAAAAGTTTTTGAGCCACGTGGCCCTGGGTGGACCTGTCATTTACTAGCTGAGTGACCTCAAACTGGAAAAACATTGGTTCTCTTACAACTTTTCACGCAAATCTCTAATAAAAAATAATTTTTAAAAGGCAAAATCAATGACAGATTTGTGTGGCACAAGAGATGATCCTCTAGATTGATAATGACCCACCAATCCAAATAGTGATTGCCTGTTATGATTTGGGAATGGAAGAGGAGATTGTCTAATTAGTGAAGGAGAAGGAAAGAGAAGCACTAATTCTTAATATATATTACCTCATTTCATTACAATCTTGTAAGATAGTTATTTTCTTTTCACAGGGAAATAAATCAAGGAATTAAGTGAGCGATGTGTGTAAGATCACATGCATAATGAGCAGAGGGGCCAGAATCAGACACAGTGCTGTCTTACTCCTGTTACTAAGTAAGCCCTGAGCACAAGACGAACATGTACAGTCACGGAGGGTTGGTGGGTTAGGAGAGGCAGAAAAGAGTGTGCGTGGTGGCACAATAATATGAACCTACAGATAAAGCAAGAAAGGTTAAGCTGAGGCTGAACTGCAAAGGGTCTTAAATTCCATACAATGAATGCAGTGTTCAATCTGTAGACTACTAAGAACCATTCCCTGGTTATATTTAGTGGATCCGTTCAAATATTTCAAAACTAACTTCACAGATATGAAAAAGGCTTTGGTGAAAAATAAAGCTATATAAATGGAGCACGTGTTGGGGATATAATTTTTGATAGGGTTTGTGGGAAGGCTTTCTAAACAGAGGTAATTTAAGCAGGGAGGAAATGATACAAATATCCCAGGGAAGAGCACCCCAGGCTGAAAGACCTGAATGTTCTTGACATATACATGAGAAACATGAAGAAGGCTAGTTAAGGTGAAAAAAATTAGGGGAAAAAGGAAAGGAAATAGAGATCAAGAGATGGCAAGAGCCAGATCATACTGGAGTCCACATTTATTCTTGGTATAATGAGAAGCCATTAACTAGGGTTTTAAGCAGAATAGGAACTAACATGATTCAATCTATTATTCTATAACACTTTATTGAAACCATAATACACTAAATATATGTTTCTGTAAAATAGAACAGTTTGGCACACTTATTCTTAGCAAACCTATATTCTTATTCTAATTCTAAGCTCTAACTCTTAGCTAAGTGTTAACAAACCAAACATTATTGTCCTGTTCTAGAATTTTGCCAGGCACATGGTTTGAGAACCCCTCATTCCTTCTCTCCCTGTCCCCAAACCCTTTCTGCAAACATGACATAGCTCCTTCTCTTGTGGTGTGAAGAAGGGTAACAGGTTGACTGTGTGGTCCTAAATGTACATGCAAACAGAGCAGGGGGATAAAGGAGGTTTTAAAGACAGAATGAGCTGGAGAAATAGAAGACAACCCATGCGGGCTCCACTGGATGCACAAAAAGGGTCAAACTACAAGTATCTGCTGGGAAAGGATGAGAAACATGATTACACAGTCAATAGAAATCTGTTATTTCACCAATCATCTGAAGGAAAACACACAAAATGGTAATACCTATTCTGACTGGATGGCAAGATTGTGGTTTAATTCTTCTGACTTTTTGGTAAATGTTCTATATTATTATTGTATCATGTGTATATTAGTTACTTTTTTCTCGTTGCTGAGACAAAATACCCAACACCCAAAGTTAGGGGAAGAAGGGTTTACTTCATTCACAGTTTGTAGAGGTTTCAGTCCACGACTGGCTGGATCCAAGGCAGGGGGGCATGGCCAACAGACAGAAGGCAGCAAGGTAAGCAAAGGATACAAGCAAGGGAATAGACAAGCCTCTTTCTGTACTTTATATTTTATCCAGGCTATCTGCCCTTAGGGTGGGTAGCACTCCCACCCTTAATCCTAGTATCACATCCTTGATCCCAGCAGAATTATACTAAACCAATTAGTGGACTAATTTAGTAATCACACACTCTAGATCTGGCCACCTCTGAAAACACCCCACCTATGACCACCTGAGGCTTTGGGGGGACATCTATACACAAACCATAACAATACGTATAATTTAAAACAGATTTTTATGAAAAAGAAAGTTAGGCAGGGGAACTTCTTTATTTTCTGAAGGAAGTAAAACTGAATATAATCTCAAATCTTGAGACCTTGATATTTAAATGTTGAGAAGTTAAACTTCTCTAAGTAAAACTGAATTTAGACTAACATAGAAATTTTTCTTTTTATAAAATTGTATTCCTAGAGATCTTTTGCAAATGGGAAAGAAGACCAAGACATGGAGATGGGGGCGGGAAGAGAGGGAAGGGGAAGCAAAAAGATTTAAAATGTGTTATGTACATGTACCAACTCCTCATGATGAAGGTAATCATTATGCACTGTCAACAAGTACTAATAAAAAAATTTTAATGTATTCTTGTAGGAAGAAAAATAGAAATTACAGAGACAAGAGGAAAGATTGTAGAATCTAGAAGAGCAAAATTCTGGCAATTTTGTGATACTTCTAGGTTTCTTATAATGTACAAATTACAATGAAGGAATCAAACCAAACAAGAACTCTCTAAGTGTCCTGTAGTGTCATTCAGATCTGTTCCTGAAAAGGTAGAAAGTGGCTTGGTGTTTCAGTCTTACATGGCAGAAAGGATTTGCCAAATATAGGAGAGAACAAAAAATTCCTTTGGAGGGAAAAAAAAAATCACAAAATAAACAGGCATGCACAAATGCATACCTATCTACGAGAACTAACCTAGGCAGAAGACATTACCAGTTTTTATGCTTTAAGGTATTTAACACGTTATGGTATATTCCTTTTAAAATGATTTGAGACTTCACATTTTAATTTTCCCTGGTAAAAAGTTTAATGAAAAGAAATTTTCAGAATACATAATGAAATCCCTTACCTATCTTTCTTTTAACAGCCATTCTTGTTTGGCTTTATTTCCATACAATGATATGGTCCCTTTATGAACCCTGATTTCAAACTTCCCAAACCCTTTAAAACTTAATTCCATCAGTCACTGCTGTCCAAGACTGAAACTCTATCAAATGGTATTCACCTATTTTGTAACAACAGTATCCTGAGTCTTCTATACTACAAATGTAAAATTCTAGTTACCTTAAATGCAAATTGCATTTTAAAGAGCTGGGTTTGGTGGTGCATGCCTGTAATCCCAGCACTTGGAAGGCTGGAGCAGGTGGATCACCATGTGTTCAAGGCCAGCCTGGTCTACATAGTGAGTTCAAGGCCAGCCCAAACCACATAGCGAGACCCTGTCTCAAAAAAACAAAAGTAGCATTTTAATATCTGTCCATGAGGATGTTAATAATTGCCTAGAGCAAAAAAAAAAAAGATTCTTGAGTTTTTATTATTCTGTCCTTATCACTTCTGTTCAGAGCCTAACATGGTGCTAAATATTTCTGATGCCCAGGAAAGCTCCAGCTTTGTTCAATAAGAATAACTGCTAAATATGGTTCAAACCCACATGATTAACTCTATAAAAAGATGCAAACTTTACCAAAATGCCTCAGTTAATCTTTTAAGAAAATATTATTCTGGATAAATTTGCCTCACAAAATAATTTACTGATTAAAAATGTTTTCTTTGATGAATATAATACACTCACTGGAAGGCTCAGGAATTCATTAAAATAGTCCACAAGGAAGACATCTGTTGCCAAAGAATCTTCCTGTAAAAACATAAAAACACAAAATTATGATTATAAGTTTTAAAACATGTCTACATTATTCTCTATTTTGCTTATCAATTATTGTAATATAGATCTTTAAATCTTTTTTAAAGATCCAGTCAGTCCATAGCACATCCTTACTATAAACATAACACAGTGCTACAGACTCTGGAAGGAAGGAATATGAAAACAGAATAGAACATACTCATAAGAGACCTTAATATTGTACTTAGCCGGAAAACAGAACACATTAATAACGTAGGCCAACATTTCAAGAAGCGCCAACAAGAACAAAATAAACCAATTTACTACCACATAGTAAATTTCCCTCAGACTTACTAAAAAATGTGTGTGTGTGTGTGAGCGTGTGCACGTGCACACACACGTGTGTGGCAGGCAGAGTCAATAAAGACAGAAACAATGAGCACTGTTTGGGGTTAAAAGGGAATTGAGAATATAAATTTCTTAAATTGCCCAATGGAAATGATAAACTAAGAGAAGTAAATGTTTCACTGCCCTCCCCTACAAGATACTTCTGTAATCTGAGTCCTGCTCCATTTTGTAAGAAGAAACTGTGACAACATATATCTTCTAAGCATAAAGATAGTGTACATTTTTCCCACAACTATCTCATCCACCAATGTAGCCACTTTTTAAAATTGAAAAGCCACTGCCAAGAACAAAGCTCTCTTCCAAATCATAAAGCACCTTATTTTATTAGTAATTGTTTGCACTGTGTCAAAAGAACATCGTAGCACACTCTTGTACAGTACATGTGTTTATTTTGTTATTTGTAATTATATTTCAATTTTGCAAATCTAACATGAAAGTTGACAAAAATGACACAATGTTATTTTTGCCATATGTCTGATGATTTTCTTTTATACGGTACTGGCCAAATTTTTTTAAATTGTTGAAATACTGTGCTATATGGAAGATAGTACAGTATTTTACATCTACCTTGGAAAACAGATTTTCACAGTATTTTCTTGAAGTAACTAAAGTGTCAGAAGAGAGTTATAAACAATCCTCATAGGTCTTATATGAAAGAACTTCTAAAAGTCTCAACTGATTAAAACAATAAGAAACTAAGGATTTAATAAATTTGCTACCTTCTTACTAGCATCTTAGAGCATATGTTCAAATTAAGTTCTGTCTGGCAAAAGTCTAACAAAGCATAACAAGGCAGATACAATTTGGAGGGAAGTCATAAGGCTAATATCCTTTTGAACTTTATCTTTCAAAGTAACTTTAATTTGCTGGACTGCATTTAGCAAAGTACCTAGTTTCTGTTAACACTTACGAAAAAACATCTTCTACCAAGAGCTTTTAGTATCTCCAAGGTAGAAAATCTTGCTTTACAGTAAGAGCCACTACTGGGCCACACAATAAAAAAAAAAAAAAGGTCCACAGATGGGAAGTATGTATATTTTAAGAAAACAACAGAGGTATAGTTCCTAGTTAGGTTTTGTAAAATGTGCATTTTATTTTTAATTTTTAGCCATAATATAGAGTATCTCATGGTGCCTGGTGGACCTAAATATTGCCTGGAATTAGACCAGTCACACTGCCAGAAATTTCTACACCATCCTCAGATTCATACATTCATTTCCAGACGCCTCACACTTCTAAGAAATTTGAATTTGAACTATATATAGTGAACGACTTGTTTTGTTTTGTTTTTCCTTAATCCATTTCAGACAAATGTAGACTTTTATAAAATACATAAGAATGAACTACTAGAAAGCAAAACAAGGCCATGCATTGCAATCCCAAGTTATTACGATAGTTAGAAGCATATTCTGCCAAACTGACATAAAGTTTCTAAACATTTACTCTCGATTTCTGAGTTCATCTTGCCACAGATCTGTGAGTTCTCAGTAGCCTTCCCCTATCTCCAGGGTGAGTTCACACTTCTGGCATTCAGTCACATCCTTGAATTTGCACTTACAAACATCTGGAGAAACGTAAAGTAGTATTCAAAAAAATTAAAATCTGTATTTCTTTTCTGAAATCGTACCTTAATTTTTATCAATATTAAACAGAATTGGCAATTCTGCTTATATGGGCAATTCCACCATGGAAACTAGATATAGACTGCAAGTGCTCTTGTTTGATCCTCTCATGGCACTTCAGCAGGAAGGCCTGCACTTATGAAATAAATAAGCATATTTTCCACTGCAGTCACTAGTTCAGTCAGTTCAAGTATCACATCACTCCAGTAGACAGACAGTCTTGTAAACAAATGAAGATCTCATAAACCCTTTACTCCCAAAACCTTTGAATAACTATGACAAAATGAAAAGCCTTGACCTGACGAAGTAGTTCCCTTATCCTAAGTTACCCGATCCAATTACACAGACATTTAAAAATAAATTAAGTCTCCACACACGGGCTGAATATCTTCCAAGTAACTAATAAAGTGGTGATGGTTAAACATACAATCAAGAAGAAAATTGAGCTGCAATCAATTCCTCCATTACATCATTTCATCAACCTGCCTGCAAACTTTGCTGCAGATTCTCTGCTGGATGATGCAAAGGGAGACAGAAACACTTCTAGGAGCTGAATATACTCTCGAAACCGATTTTTTTCATGTATCACAGGTGTGCCATCTGTGAAAGTGAAGTCAGTTTTTCCATTTTAGTCCAAACTTCTCAAATTTCTTACTAAAAGGGAGTTAGGCAAAATAGTTTGTGCATGCTTGCTAATTATGGTAGGTTAAAAAATTTTTTTGCTTATTTTGCTGCATCCTCAAATCAGATGAATTACAATTTCTTCACAACTCTAAAAGATTCAAGATATACAAAGATTTTTATAAACAAGGAACAGGAAATAAGATAAATACAAATACCATAGTCCAAGACAGAATATAATACATGCCATAAGAGAATTACAATAGGAACTGTTTTCTCCAGAGGAGGGAAAGATGTTATCTAGTAGAATCAGAAGAGACTCAAGTGGGGAAATGATTTGAAATGTGTTTTAAATAACTTCATATTCTGTATTTAGAAATACAAATAAGAGAGGCAATGCAGAGTACAGAGCGAAATGCATGAGCAAGAAGAAAGGTCAGAAAGCAAAACAGAACAGTTGCTATCTCTGGGGAATGGGGACAAGAATCAACTGGGAAAAAGCTTGAAGGAACTTTACGGAATTACAGAGCTGCTCTATAGTTGATGAGAGTTTGGATTACAGAGGTGTATACATTTCTTAAAATTCAGCAAATGATACTCTCATAATATTTGCATTCCACAGTGTATAAATTTTACATCAACAAAAGAATCATAAACTGGTATTGAACATTAGTTCATGATATTTACAGTGAAGTTCTGGAGTGAACTGTATCAATGCCTACAATTATTCATAAACTGCATGAAAAATAAGATAGGTTGATAGATGGCTGGCGGTATAAAAAGAAGACATGTAAAAAAGCAAAAACAGCAAAAGAATACCTGAAATCTTATTGGATATATCAGGTTCACCGTACAATTCTTTTAACTTTGTGATATGCTTTAAATTGTTTCATGACAAAATGTTACGGGAGGTATTTTATGTATAAGGAAATAAGATCAGATTTCTCCGCACCTTATGGACAGCCTTCTTTGCCTCCTTGCATCTAGAATAAATTGCTGGTTCTCTGATCACCTTCTGACCACTACCCTGGATCCCATCCACTACAGGTCAGACCCCTGAGCCCCTCCAGTCCACTCTATGTCCATAAGACACCAAACTTCATTTTTTTCTAATCCCCTGACTCACACCATGCCGTACACCAGTCTTTGTAACCGCACCTAAATTAATACAAAGGATCCATTTACCTGAAGTCTTTCTAAATGGCTTGTGCTGAACGCAATTCAGCTCCTGCCATCCGTCCAGCCTCATCTCATACTAACATACCTCATTAGTAGCAATCTCCTAAAGTTCTGCACCTTCGCACATGTTAATTATTCTGCCCGGGGAGGTTTTTTTCTCCCCTATTCATCAACCTTTTTCTTCTCAAAAAATCCAGAATACTGGTAATCTGTTTTACCTCTGTAAAAACCTTTATTACTTTGTTCTATAATTGTCTCTGTATATGTCTTACCCAATGAATGGTGAACTTCTGGACGAGAGGGATTGTTTCTTACGCCTCATGTTTGAAATTCCCAATACCTTTAGATAGTAGGTAGTAATAACTTTTTTTTTTCAGTATCAGGAATGAACCCAGGGCCTTTATACTGAGCTACATCTCCAGCCCTTTAAAATTTTTTTTAAAATTTGGAGACGAGGTCTCATTAAGTCACTAAATTGCCCAGACTGGGTTCAATCTTGTAATCCTCCTGCTCCTCTCCACCCCTGCAGAGTGCTGAGATTACAGGCATGCACCATCACGCCAGGCTTCCTAACATTATTGTTAAATGAATGCTTAAATGATTATCTAGAGGACATGAAACCTGAACAAACTGACGATCTAACAAAGACTCTAAGAGAATACTAATAAAAAGACATTGTCAAAAGAGAAAAATAAGGTGAAATTAGAATGCGCCAAGAGATGAGTAGAGGTAGAAGGAGGGGGAAAGAAAGGAGACAAAAAAAGGAATTAAGATGCGTTTTGTACATGTGGCAATTCCACACAAAAAATGTAAACATTATGTATTGCAAACATATACTAATAAAAAATAAAAACACAACATAAAGACTCAATAAAAATTTACAGTGCAAAAAAAGCATGCATAGTGAAATAAGCTCCAGAAAGTGGCTTGTGAAAATAGTTTGCTCAGATGAAAAGTATTTTTGAAATTTTAGAACCAAAGTCTCATTTATCTGATTCCCAGGGTTTTGCAAAATTATTTTTCTTATTAATGAAGTCAGTGAAGGAGGGCGAAAGTTAGAGTGGTTCATATAATGAAGAACAAAATACAGACTCCCTCCTTTTCTCCCCAAAGATTACATTACATCAACATGCACCCTGAACTTCATTCCACTGCGTTTTTCTCTCTCTTTCTTCCTCCCTCCCTCCTGGAAAAAAAAAATCCAAAAGCCCAGGGAAGTTGAAAGATGCTCTCAACTTCCTTTTATACAGTCATATTCTCACATTGTACCTAACAGGCTTCAGCTAATCCACTAGGCCTAGTATCCTAAGGCTTTCTCCCTGTACAAAAGTCCTTACAATCTAATATTCTAATTTAAAAGAGTGAGTATCTCACACTTTTTCCCCTTCTACACCCTACCTATGGGTTAAAAGAGGGTGTGGCAATTTTCTCTAAATCCTCATGAACTTTTGGTATAAATCTCATAATTAATACTTAAATATAAACTGCTTATCATCTCATTGTTTCATATTAAAGGTCATCTCTCCAATCAAAAGGTATATTACTTTTGGAACCAGTGACTAATATGTGCCCCCATTAGTGTCCAATAGAGCCCTAAGTGGAGGAAGTGGCTTAAGGATATACTGTACTCATTGACTAACTTATGAATGAAACCTCTAACAGTTTCTGAAATTTCAAAAAAAAAAAAAAAATGCCAGAGAAACGATCTTCACCTGAGTACAGAATTCCACAGAGAGGAAAGCCGAAATAGCCAAACACTTTCCAAAGGCTCTCTGGGACCTGTCTCAATTTCCAGAACACTTCTCTACATTTCTCTCTCATCTTCAGGAAAGAGAGGTGAAGAGAGAGGGTAGCAGTGGTACCTACATCTACTTAGCCTACTCTCTACCATTTCCATATAAACTACCTACTGTGTGAACCTGAGTGTGCTCCACAGTTCATCCAACCCAATTTATGTATAGTCTACCAAGTTTCATTTCAGAAAGTAAACAGTAAGTGGCTATTAACTGCCAGGTAATTTAGTCTTGTTTATGAGGACTGGAATTATAGAACTTTTTCATATTTTATGTTAAAATAAAGGTATCTTCATGCTCTCAGTTTATTATTTCATTCAATCTATAAAATAACAGGATATGAATTTGAACAGGCTAAATATTAGCTTGAAATGAATTTTTTTTTGTTTTTTTGAGACAAGGTCTCACTATGTAGTTCAAGCTGGCCTTGAGCTCACTATGTAGCCCAGCTGGTCTCAAACTCCCTGTGATCCTCCTGCCTTGACCTTTCAAGTGCAGGGAATAGGCGTATGCCACCATGTTGAGCAAAATGAATACATTTTTAACAAGTAAAATGCAATAAACACTGCTTGAAGCTAAATTCCCTCTTACTTTGATGGTTAAGATAAAAGGAGTCTTTTTAAAAAGAAAAAACTTGTTTCCTTTTTAAACAGCTTCTATTCTGCTTTAAAGTTAATATAATTGTGGGTTTATATAATCAGAAAATCTTCAACAAAATAAATCATAACACTATAATATCTTTATTACAGAAAGTCTTTTTCTAAAGCATGACACAACTATTAGCATAATTGCAAACAAACTATTTTTAAGGCACATGCAAAAAAGATAAGATCATTTTGGATTTAAAATTCAGATATTTAAATCTTTAATATTAATGTGTTTTATTTTAATGCTAAAATATAGGAGTCACTGTCACTTTAAACTTTTCTTAATGCATACATTACATGTAATGAAATCCTAATGTATTATAAAGCACTCTGAACTCTTTCTGCTATGGTAGATTTATATTTCAGTTTTTATGTAAGAGTTCATAAAATGCATTTTATGAAAAAATCATTTTACCTATATTATTTGAATTATGTACAAGAATGTACTTATACATTGCTTATATAATTAAAAACACACTACCCAAGAGAACTGATGGGACAGCTGAATATATTAAATTTTTGTGTTTTCCCTAAGAAAATTACCAATGACATGGCAATCAAACACAATAAAAAAGATGCTAAAGTAGAAAAACGTCAGGAGACAGGTAATTAAGAAATGTGGGATAAATATCAAATGAAACTGCAAAAAAAAGAAGTGAGACAACAGCAACTATTATACATGAAAATATCCATCAACCAAAATGGTTTAATTATCTCATGGCATATTCTGGATATTGTGCTGTTACATGCTATAGGGAATATTAAGGTCTACTGAGGCACACTGTACACTACAGGAAGTCGAGAAACTGCACAATGTACACATAAAATGTTTGAATATAGAATATACACAACAGATGTTCCTGAAGAACAAATGACTGATTCTAAACGACTTGCTCTATGCTGAGGGTGAAGATCCCATTAAGGAAAATATATTTTGCAGACACCCACAATACCTACTTTTAGATCAAGTGATTGAGAAAATATAGTATGATAAAAAGTTACTATGAACATATGATCACCACACCAAAAGAGCATTATTTAAGTGAAACACAAGTTTATTCATTCCACATAATCAGATGCAGTTCAGGGATGGTATTAGGGCTTCCCAAACATTGGAAGCCCAAGCCCCTTTGACCTTGTGACTACTATCCTCAAGATGTCGCCTCCATCTCATGAACCAAGATGACTGCTTCAGTGCGGGCACCATATCCTCCTTGCAGCCAGCAAAAAAGAAAAAGGGCTCATTCTCCCCTTTCTGTGTGTACATGAGTATTAAGAGTCAGAATAATCTCGCTTCCAACTGTGGTTCACCCAATTACTAGCTGTGTGACCTTGGAGTAGTTATTTGATCTCTGTAAACATCAGCTTTCCAGAAGTAGAACACACACTTCTGCTTACATCCTATTGACCAGAATTGTTCCACAGCCACATTTGACCACAGGGGACACTAGCAAATGTAATCTTTATTCTGGAGGCTAAAATGTCTAGGATCCATTATGGAGAAGGAGAAGGTAGAGTAGGGAGTGACAAGTCTCTGTCACACTTTTTATAAGAATATGTATTTTATTAATTGGAGCAATACTTTTGCACTTTGGAAAAACAAAGACAAATATGTGTTCAAGATAGGTTGGTTAATCTGAAAAATACTTGGTTAAGCACGTGAATTTGAGGATCTGGTCACAAACTGGTCTCAGTGGAAAGCTGCCCTGAGCTCCAAGACAGTCTGGATGATGTTAGCTTGGAAAGGTTTAACCAAGGAGATGAGCTGGGCCTGGAGGAATGTGCAAGATTGTGAAACGGATGGGGAAGGGCAACTGAGACAAAACTCGACAGCAAAGGCAGAAGCCAAGCAGGGTAGTTTGGCTGGAGCAGAAGGCATGTGGAAGTACTTTACAAACCCCAAATAAGATGAATATCATCTTTATCACAGAGAAAAGTATTGGAAGACAAGGTTAAAGAAGGCTGAAAAGTGGTACTAAACCAAGGTGTTTGACAATCACTGGATGTGTGGCCTCAGGCCTAGATACTGAGTTCTGTGAACTTCAACTTACTTATGAAATGTGGATAACAATAACCACCTAATAAGGGTTGTTTTGAGGTTGAATACTAACGTGTAGTCAGCATTCAATAAATATTAGCTATTAATAAAACCTCTACAAAGTCAAATAACATAGTAATTTTTTAGAGTCGAACAGCAGTCCGATAGCCAGGGTAGCGGTGATGGGAGAAGTAAAGACAAAGGCAGACAAAGTGAAGCAACAGTACGAAATCTAGCACAGACAATACACAGAAGTTTGCATTTTATACTTCAAAGAAAAACCAGAGATGGCAGAGGAAATACTGAGGGCAGGGATATCAAGACTACTGACCAAGTCCAGGCCCAGAAATGAAGGCCCAAAAGAAGACAGTAGCTGTTGAGGATGGAGAAAACGATTTGGCTATAAAGCCTGGCAAATGTCTGCAGGCAGAAGATGAAGAAAGAGGAAGAAAAAGGCACTCATTTGAGTGACTGAATGGCCAGCAGCACCATTAACCAAAAAAAGAAAAAGTGGAGGAACAGAATTAGGGATGGGGTAGTGAAGAAAAAAGTTCTCTTGAAGTGACACAGGGACATAGAAATGATGAAGATGCCCAAAAGCCACTGCACATACAGAGGTGACTTCAAAAGTAGGGTCCAGGCTGGAGGTGTGTAGACTTGGAAGACCCATGAAATGGAGATAGCTGAAGCTATTGGAGCGGAAAAGGAGCTAACAGAGAAATCATGTACACTAGAACCCTGAAAAAAAATCAGTATTTCCATGGGGAAAGTTAAAGAGCAGCTGGAGAGGGAGAAAAAGAATGAGAAAAGAAGACAGGCATGGTGGTGTATACCCATAATCACAGCATTCTGAGAGGCTGAGGCAGGAGGATGGCAAGTTTGAGCCTGGCCTGAGCAACTTTGGGACTTTAGGGAGACATTATCTGAAAATAAAAAGGATCTAAAGGTCTGTAAAGGTATAAGGGGAAGCTACCAGAATATGTAAATTTAACTCACTCTTCTCTCTTAGCCCCTGCTAGACTTTTTGAGACCTAGCCTCAGCACCTAGTTGCACTTTTTTTTTTTTTTTTTTAACCCCTCCTGGTACTGGAGACTGAACCCAGAGCCTTTGCATTGAACTATATCCCCAGACTTTTTTTATTTTGAGCCAGGGTTTTGCCAAGTCACTAAGCTGGGCTTGAACTTGTGATTCTTCTGCCTGAACCTCCCAGAATTCTGGGACTACATGTATGCACCATCACACCAGTTAGGACTGAATTTTTAATGTACCATCACTCATACCTGCTGCATCAAAGCCAAAAGCAAATAAGATAATCAGTCAACAAGAAAAATGAGTGCCGGAGGGAGTAAGTAAATAACGGAAGTGGTTAGGGTGCTTGGAATCAAGCTCAACTCTTAGTAGGAATTAGGTCTTGCTACTTCATGTCTGTAACCTTGAGCGAGTTCCTTAAATATACAGTATTACCCTAAAGATAGCACTCCCCCAATGATAATGTATATATTTGTGTTTTTTATCAGTACATGTTTGCAGTACATCATGATTACATTCATTGTAGGGAGTTGGTACATGTATACAACATATCTTAATTCTTTTTTCATCCCTTTTCCTTCCCTATTTTTATTTGGCAAAATATTTACTACTATAAGTCTGAACTGAGAACAAAATATAGAGAAAAAATTTAAAATCAACTCACAATCAGTGCCATATACTAATGTTTAGTGTGACCAGTAACCACACAGCCTCGTCACAACAAAACCATGGAGATAAAACCTACTTCTCCTGGGGACACTAAAAAGCTCTGAGAAACGAAAGGAGGTCAACTTATGTGAAAGAACTTTCACAATGATTATGGTCCACCTCACAAACCAAGTGGTTCCTTCTTCAAAAAGTACCTGTTAACGTAAGAAACAGCTTGAACCGTTATTACCACTGTTACTAGACCAAATCTTCTACTATACTACTGACTTGGTAATTAAAAAAAAGGGGGGCGGAAAATACACGACTCTCTTCTATCACAATATTTGCAATTTTGGAAAAAATATTAAGTAGCCTCTGAAAATTGTACTTACAAATCCTGCTTCTGTAATATTTGGTGGCTCTGAAACAAGAGAAAATACATCATTATCTCACTCAAATGTGACTTCCTTCCAGTAAATGAACAAGGAGCCTGGTTCCGGCCGCGAGGCCTCGGGGACCTGGGGGCGAGCGACACGCAGGTGGCAGGAGGGGCGAGACTCCGAGCGAGCCGCGGGAAGGGGCCCTGTGGCCACTCTCCCTCCGTCGCGGAGGGCAGGCCGGCCGCGGGCCCCGGATGTGGGGCGTGCGCGCCGCGGGCTCGCCGCGCGCGGCCCGGTCCCTACCCGCCGAGAGCCGCTCCTCGGGCATGGCGCCGCCGTGGTCCCCGTGCCCACGCGTGCCGCCCGCGTCCGTCCGTCCGTCCGCCCCTCGGTCACGGTGGTGCAAGGCGGCGGGCCGGCGCCGAGGCCGGGCCTGGCCGGCGGCTCGCGTGTCCCGCCGCGCCGCGCCGTCGCCCTGGAGCCCGGACAATGCGGGCCGCGCGGCCGGCCGAGCCCCGCAGGTGGAGGCGTTACTGTGGCGACCGCGGCGCTCGCCGGCTCCCTGCGGCGGGTGCCACCAGCCTGGGATCCGGGTGTGCTGTGGCCGGAAGGGCGGGCTAGCAGGAGCCCTGGTCCTGAGAGGAGGAGGCAGGAAGGGTCCGCCGGCTCAAGCGTTCCCCCGCCAGGGGGGCGGCAGGGGTCCGAGGCAGCGCTCCCCACCGAGCTCAGGGTCTTCCTGAGAGAGCCCTGGGCGGACAGCACACAGCTCTCCAGGCCTCATGTCGGACAAAGGTAATGTCCGTGGGCTCCTGGAACCAGCTCTCACCCCGCGCTTTGGCTCCAGTCGGTTAGTGATATCGGGGGAAACACTATAACTCCCAACCTGCTAGATGTCAGTTATGCTGACTTCGTGTTCCCCAAAATCGAAGAATGAATTCTAAGGAACAAAGGAGGTTAAGAGGAAATTTATTGAGAGAGAGAGAGCTCCTGAGAGACAGGAGGGGAACCCAGTGGGTTGCCAACAAGCCCACTCTTCAGGGAAAGTTTTATAGAGCAAAATCGCAAGCCAGGTACAATGTGTGTCAAAATTATGATTAATCAAAAATACTACAAGTGTAGTAGTTTAGGTAATATTGACCCAATGGGGAAGAAGGTCATGTAGTGAATGGACATGGAAAGAATAAAGACATTCCAGGATGGGGTGGATCTGGAGGTCTTGGTCGCCCACCTGGGTGACCTAGACTTTATCAGATCAGAGGAGTGTAATCTTCAGTTCATTGTTTAGCCCTGGGCCTTATCTTGAAGCCTGACCTTCAATGGATGCGCCTCCAGCCATAGTTGTAGTGTATTCTCCTCTTGCGTACTGACTCTGTCGAGGACCCAGCCCTGTCTGACTGCCTGTAATATTTCTACCTGACTCGCTGTCTGTTACATTAGGACTGCTGCAGAGTCAAGATAAAAAGGCTCTAAGTCAGCCCAGGAGTCTGTTGAAGAGGGAAGGAGTAAACTGAGATAACCTAGACCTGTTGGAGGGAGGACGGGGGAGTTTTGATGGAAGAGTTTATGAAGAGTGAAATTTCAAAACAACAAAAATCATAAATAGAAAAAATGTATATTTTCAGAAAGGTTGAAGATAACTCTAGTGTCCAGCCCAGATCTCTCAAACCTCAGAAAAGCCCAAATCTGGTTGCTTGTTATACACAGCAAAATGTTCCCAATGCAAATGCCTAAAAGGAAACACACTGCTTCCCCATCTTTCATCTTCACATTTCATGTCTAAGTGGTGCTTTCATCCACCCGGTGAGTCAGGCCAGAAACCTGGGAGTTTCCCCCCAAAACTTTCTCTCCAAGCCTTACATTCCAGCCAATTCTTTTCTTTTTTTTTTTTTTTTTTTTTTGAGACAAGGTCTCTAGGGAGTTCAGGCTGAACTTGAACTCACTGTATAGCCCAGGCTGGCCTCCAACTCAGGGCAATCCTCCTGCCTCAGCCTTTCCAGCACTAGGATTACAGGCATGTGTCACTACACCTGGCATGAGTCCTGCCAGTTCCAAGCATAAAGTGTTTCTGGAATCTGGAGTCCCCTCTCCATTCCCACTAACAATCATAGCTTTAGTATAGGCCCCCTTGTATATGGACTCTTGTAAAGACTTCCTAACTTGCCCCTGATCCAGTCTTTGCTTCCAGTGAAGTGCCTCTCAAATCCACTCTCCACACTGAAAGCAAAATCATCTAGTATCTAAATGTGAATCTGACCCACAGAAAACTTTCAGTGGCCCCACATTTACCTCCTCAGCGTAGGGGACACTCGTGGGTGGCCAGAGATCCACAAGTATGTGAATGCTTGAACAAGCAAGGAGTAAGACAGTGAGGTGCTTATACTTAAAGGAAGCATAACACCTGCCTGGTTACATTTATTGCTTTTTCAGTATGACATAGAAAAAAACAAAAAATAAACTACCACTTTGGCCAGGCAAAATCAAAAGGCCAAATGAATTCAAGGGAGAGCAGTAGAGAGGTGAGGAGAAGTATGGGGGGGGGGGGCACATCTAAAGGGCCCTGTGGAGCCTGGCAGGGACTCTGGCTTTCCTTCTGAGTGACAGGAACCACAGGAGAGTTTACAGAGTGGTGTCATGAGTTTACTTTTAGGTAAAAAGAATCACTCTGAGTGTTGCCTGGAGATTCTGTATATGTTTTAAAGGTAGAGCCTAACATATGTGTCTAACCTGCAGCCTGTGGACACGTCTATGTTTTAATAAAATTTAAAAAAAGAAAGAAAAAGGAAGTTTTGTTACGTATATTCGTTAACTGTATGTTTTATATGCAGCCCAAGACAGTTACTCTTCTCTCAGTGTGGCCCAGGCAAACCCTCCCTGTCTAACCTAGGGCCCTGGGAGGACTTTCTGAGAAGTTGGATGTGGGAAGAAACAAAGTAGTTGAGAGTAACTCCAAGATTCTTAGCCTGAACAGACAGAAGGGTGAGGTTCCCATCAACAGAGAGAAAGCTACAAGTGGTCATGTTGAGGGGAAAAGTATGTCTATTAGCCGTCCAAATGAAGACTTTGAGTTTGTGGTTGACATAGAAACCAGAATTTTCGATATAAAATTGAGTCAGCACATAAATGGACTTTGTAGGAGTTCGCTTGTACTGTTTCTGCCAGTAGAGAAAACCCTTTTCAGCCTTTTCTTTACTGGGTGAAATTTTCTCATTTTCCAAGATTGAGCCCGGAGTCCTCTTCTCCAGTACACCTTCTCATGGGTTCCTTTCTTTGGCTGTCTTCTTGCTCCTGTAATACTTGGAACAAACCCATATCTCAAAGCTGTATTGCATTTTAAGTCATTGACACAGGAAGGTGTACCCTCCACCCTCAGTGCCACCACCAGACAGTAAACTCCTGGGACCTGAGGGAGCCCATCTTGTTGCAACCTCCTGTCCCCTCTGCACCATACCCACTACTAAATCCCTACCGCTCATTGCCATCTCTTGACGTGAACTTCTGGAATTCCTCTCTGTTCCGATCTGTCTATGCTCTGTGCTACTCACAGACATGCTTAACTCCTGGTTCAGATAGCCATGCTGATGAGAAGTTAATTTATTTTAACGTTGGCAGCTAACACTTGCTTTTTTGCGAGAAGGCTCTCAGCCTGAAGTGTTTGGTATTGTTCTTCTCAATTTTCAATTTAGGAAACTGAGAGTTAGATGAGATAATTTACATAAAGATACATAGCTTGAAAGTGTTGAGGCCACAGGTTTTCTAATTCTAACACCTGTGCTCTTGAATCACTGTTATGTGACTTTTCTCTCTAAAATTAATCTCACAAGATTAAAAAATAGTATGAGAGTCACAAAGACAGAAATTTGAACCCAAATGCCTGGGTTACAAGTTGCTGTAATTTTTTGGTGATTTTTGGATAACAGTTTTATTGAGACATAATTCACCTATTTAAAGTGCACAACTCAGTGGTTTTCAGTATGTTCAGTTATGTAACCATCATTTTAATCAAATTTAGAACATTTTCATCACCTCAAAGAAACTCCATACCCTTTAAGAATTGCCCCCCTCCCTTAAGCAACCACTAATCCACTTTCTGACTCTATGTTGCTTATTCTGGACATTTCATATAAATGAAATCATATCACACGTGGTCTTTTGTGTCTGGCTTCTTTTACTTAGCATAATGTTTTCAAGACTCATCCATGTAGTGGCATGGATCAGTACTCTTACTTTTATGACTAGATAATATTCTATTTCATTTATTCATTAACCAATAGACATTTGAGTTTCCACTTTTTGCTGTTATAAATAATGATGTTACAAACATTTGTATATAAATTTTTTGTATGTACAAATGATTTCATTTCTCATAGGTATCTATCTAGAAGCAGAATTTCTAGGTCAAGTGGCAACTCTATGTTTAACCTTTTGAGGAATTGACAGATTATTTTCCAAATTGGCCACACCATTTTATATTCCCAAAAGCAGTGACTGAAGGATCTGACTTCTCCATGTGCTGGTCAACATTTATCATCTAATGTTTTCATTATAGCCATCCTATTGGATGTGAAGTGATCTCTCTCTGTGGCTTTTATTTGCCATTTCCCTCATGACTAGCTTCTATTTACTTTTAGCTTTCTCTGTGCCCCATTCCCCCCATGATACATGATAAGTGTTTTTTTTTCTCCCAAAAAGGTCTTTTTTCTACAGTCAGTCTACATCATTGTTGAAACCAAGATAGTTCAAAACCAAAGCTTTGGTCTGTCCTCTCCTGGTTCTGGACATGTTGTCAGTAAATCTGGAGGGCTTGCAATAGCCTTATATACTTTCCCGCACACCTGAAATTCAACTGGGAAAACACTGGAAAGCATCTCAGACAATTCTGTCCATGAAACAGCTAAAAACTATGATGTAATGATAAACCAAAATAGTAGGGAATAGGACAGAAGCCATGTTAAGCTTCCAAAGAGAGAGAAAAACAATAGGCTTTCAAATTCGACTCCCAAGCTAATACCACAGAGTGGATCTTCTGAATTACAAGGACCAATTTGCAGTAGGGCTGTTTTATGTTTCCTGCTCCTGGGGAGAAACTCTAAGGATTTATTTAATGATTCTCTCAGGCCCCGCTGTAGAGACTACCTTGTATGTGTGTATGTGCAAATATCCCCCTGACAATCAAGAGCATATTTTAAGCATCTTACTTGTTGTTTAATGATTTTTCAAAGTACCAGTCCATCCTTAACTTTGATGTGGTAGGATCCAACTTAAACCTTATCTCAACTTTTATGAGTATGAATAAGAATAGCATCAAAGAATAAAATGAATAGTAATTATAGTAGTGATTTTAAATTTTGAAAGTAATAGGATATTTAATGTGGCTGAGAGTCTGAATATACAAATGGACAATGACCTACTAATATATAACAATGAGCTCTGACCCATAACCTCTTGGAGGCCAAGCCACAGCTTTGCAGCAATTGGCTCAAAATGGTCAATGATTGCTACCTGCCTGAATTTTGCCCCTACTTCCCACTCAAGACCAACCAGAGAAAGCCAGATATGCTCCCCAAATCAATCACATAGGATCACACTAATGCCAGATAGCCCACTTCTAGCTTCCCAGGCCAACACGCTTGGATTAGAGTGTACATAAAGCCTTCCCTTGCTTTCACCATAAAGCTTTCCTACTCCCATGCCTGCCTTTGAGTGTTTGAAAAATGCAAGCTATGGGGGCTGACTTCTTTGCCACAGAAAGCTCTGAATAAATACCTTTTGGTTATTTTCATTTATTACCACATAACCAAACTATATTTTTAATTTTTACACATAAGTGAGTCAGTTTGACAGGTCAGCACATTAGAGTGTTTTTGCTATAGGAGCTGGATGGGAACTGAACATCTAATGATATGTGATCCCACCCCCACACTCCAGTTCCTAAAGTAACTGCAGGAGATTTAGATACATGGGCTATAAAATTTATATGATGTTTATTTTCATTCTTCTTTTGATTATTGCTGATTATCTGTTCTTTTTGTTAAACTGTATGTCTTATCTATGTTGTTCAACAACTACCCACATCCGTATTACATTTAACTGGAAAATGGAATTTTTTTCTACTTAACAGTTCATAATTTTTTGAAGAACATAATTAGTTTAATATATTCATTAGGCAATTTCTTAACTTATTCAAGATAACCACCATGTGGACCTGCTGGTTTAGATTTACTCTAATTGCAATATATGCTATTCCTTTGCTTTGTTTCTTGCACAGACTGATGAGATAATTCAAGTTTTAACTCTTTCCTAAAGTTTGAAAATTTGAATATTAGTCTAAGAGGTTGTAATTTTTACAAGTAGAAGTACTTTCTTCAGTCCTCCTCCTCTTCCCCTCCTCCCTTCTTCACAAACATGAATTAGAGCTTTAAGTGGTTTTTTTTTTTTTTTTGGCAGTACTGGGACTTGAACCCAGGGCCTTCACACCGAACTACATCCCCAGCCTTTTTAGAAATTTTTTATTTTCATATAAGGCCTGGCTATGTCACCCAGGCTGGACTTGAACTTGCCATCCTTCTACCTCAGGCTCCCAAAGTGCTTGGATTATAGGTGTGCAGGTCCAGTTTATAAGGATTTTTTTTTTTTTTTGAGTTGTGTTGGCCTCTCTTGTAGCTCCAGTACCTAGAACAAGATCTGGCATGATGCAGTAAATGTTCAATAAGTATGTGTCAAATGAGTAAACCATATGTAGCCAAGAAATAAGGATTATACTCTTAAAAGCCATGAAATAACATTATTGGTCAAAATAAGAGATCTCAAATATTTATTCACAATCAAGTATAAGTGGTCAGAGAAAGAAAGAGGTGAAGGAGAAAGAGAACGAGGAGGAGGAGGAAGAGAAGGAAGAGATGCAGAAGGAGAAACGCATGGTGGCATGTACCTGTAATCTCAGCTACCTAGAAGGCTAAGGCAGGAGAATTACAAGTTCAGGGCTAGCCCAGGCAACTTATTGTGGTCCTGTCTCAAAATACAAAGGGAAGAGTAAGGAATGTATCCATGCAGCTCAGTGGTAGAGCACTTGCCTAGCATGTGTGGCCCTGGGTCCAATCCCCAGTATGCAGCGGGGCCAATGAGAGGGGGGCAGTAAAAAGTCTAGTAGCTTGAATTTTCCATCAGCTCACATGAGGTCAAACAGCAGCAAGTAAGTCTCTAACAAAGCAGGAAGCAGGAGACTTACAGCTCTGGTGATGCAGGAAAAGACCCATAGCAGCAGGCAGAAAGCCAACACTAAATATTTCGTATCAAATAGCCACTGTTTAACCCCAGTTCTAAAATCACTCATGTTGAGTGAACATATTTGTAAGTCTCTCTAAATCTTAGATTTTTTTAAAAAATCTAGAATAAGAATGTAGATTATAATGGTACCTCACTCATAGGTTTGCCCTTAACACAAAGAAATGTCTACAAGACCCATAGCTCAATGCCTGGCCAATTTAAAAATTAGCCACCAACGACAGAGATATGCAAACATGTTAAATAGGAGTCCCTGGCTCAGGATTCCACAACCCGTTACTCATCACTTTTGGTGTCTGTAGGGTTATAGTAGCAGAAACCAGAGCACTAGAGAGAGATGAAAAAGAAGAGCCCTGCCCCTGGGAGAGGTATATCACTCAGGAAATAAATACTTCAAGAGCACTTACAGGGCAACTTGAACACGAAAACAAATTACATCGTACCAGTACATAAGGTACGAGGCAGCAGAGGAGGAAGAAAGGAGGCCTTTTAGGTCAGTGGCCTTGACATCTCATTTTTAATAATGACACAGAATAATCGTTTGAATTAGGAGCTCTTCTCTTTGGCCATCACACTCGGTATGGACCTAACTTATACTGGGTGGAGGGGGGCACGGGGAAGCTTTCTCCAAACATGGAGCTTCGGTTCAGACTAAGTAATGGGGACACACTGTCTAATGAGGAAAACATAAAAGCTCTGATACACACGGTGATAATGTAATACAAAAGGGCCCAGCTGCACTGAGGGGGAGAGAGCAACCAGCACGGGGTGGGAGGAAGGTGAGCAGACCGCAGGACCCCTGAGCAGAGAATTCAAAGACTAGAAGGAGGGAGGCATGCAGGAAGGCCAAGAGCGACAAAACAAGAGGGGGAGCAACATTGGAACAGCAGGAAGGATGGGACAGAATGCAGTGGAGACGCCAAGTGGCTGGAGGACTGAGCAAAGGTAGTGGTGTCCCCATTTAGCTCTCTCAAAAACAACTACAATTGAAGTTCCCTGTGCTACCAGGTGAAAACATGAGGAAAATTGAGATTTGGATAAAGTTTCTCCTATCACATGACAATCAATCATGACTTCAGCAATTTAAGTATAATGTGCAAGATACTGTGTTGAAGGAGATAGAGAGGTGAAGTGTTCTGCCCTTAAGCAACTTGCTAAGGGTGAAAGAGAAGAATTTAATACAAATAAGACATGCCAGAAATATGCAAAAAAGGGATAAATAAACACTAGATTCAAAGAAGGCAAAATGTTCATCTTGTTGAAGAGATCAGAAAGTGACTCATGGAAACAAACTAAGGATTAGTTGGATTGTAACAAAATTTAATATGGCAAGAGAGGAAGGAAGTGGGAGAAATCACTTGGGAAAACAGCAATGAGTCTAGTTTGGCTGGAACAAAGTGTACGGAATGAACTGGTGGGAGAGATTGTTAGAAAGTTAGGACCATTTGGAGATTCTAAATTCTACATTTTTAACAGTAAGCAATGTGATCGGAGACATATTTTAGTACAAATAACCTGGCAATGAGCATTTAGGAGAAATTCAAGTAGGGGGTGAGGAGAAGCAGGAAGACCTGCTGGGTGGCATTTGCAGTAATTTAGGCAGGATGTGGGTGAGACCTGAACCAAGCACTACCTTTCTGCAGGAAGGAGGATGCCAGAGGGAAATCACTGTTAGCACGACACCTCTTTCACAACCAGCACTCATCTGCCACATTTCCACTGCTTCTTCCACTTCTCTGGCTCTCCAGTCCACGAAGACAGAATCAGGAGTGCACAGCCGTTGGGCAAGGAAAGGCAGATGGCTAAGGCACGCAGCAGGGCTGGCCAACAAGGTATTCTATTAGAAGGCATCCGGGAAAGCAGTTCACTCTTGCGAGCCAGCTAAAATATTTTAATTACCAACTCTGAGTAATAACTATTCCTCAGATTTATTCTATATTCACTTTAAAAATTAACTCGAGAAACACTTCCCCTAGTTGGCAATGTCATAGCGTATCCACATCAAATACATAAAAGCTACATTTACTTCCGTGAACAAAGGCCAAAATTATTATAAATGTGTCTTTGGTGCCCCCTGGTGGAATGTTTTAGTGTGCTCTTTGAAATATTTATCCTCCCTACAAAAATAATGGGTATTTCCATCTTTTAAAACCTAAATGCCCAACAACTGAAGAATGGCTAAAAAAGATGTGGTTTTTCTACACAATGGAGTACTACACTGCCATAAAAAAGGATAAACTAGAGTCATTTGTATGTAAATGGATGTTCCTGGAGAACATACTATTAAGTGAAATAAATCAGACACTTATAAGTACACATCGAATTGTTTCTCTGATATGAGAAACCATAAATGTAAATAAGGACAAAGGGGTAGAATAGATATTTTGTTTAAAAAAAAGAAAAAAGAGAGATAGTATTCAAAAGAGAGAACTAGATAGAGAAAAGGGGGATAAAGAAGAAGGTTAAAAGAAAAGTAAGATGAAAGGGGAAAAAATGGTAAAGTGTAGCTACACTTGTTGCAAATAGGGAGGGGTGGGTGAATGGAAGGGAGGGGAGGAGAAGGGGGGAAGGGGGGAAAACCAAGATGTATCATGTACAGGTACAAAATAACCATGTTGATTATGATCATTATGTATACAATGTACCAATACATGTTCTTGGTAAAAATAAAATAAAAAAAACTCAAATCATTTCTTTAAAAATTAAACATGAAATTCAGAAAAAAAACATGTAAAGCCTTTTCTGTATAGATCATATTTTTAAAACCAGAAGCAATTTAAAATAAAATCATAAGAAATAACCCAATACAAACCAGAAACATATTAAATGTGAAAAATGTTCAGTTAATTTTTGTGTCATAAGTTTACAACAATTGTGCTCTGTGTCAAAAGTTAAGCAAAAGTAATGGAAAAACTTAGCTTTCACAGTGCCAAGTAAGTATCAAAATTATTTTCTCAACAGAACTTCAACCCTCATTGCTAAGAAATCCATAATACTTAATTCTTCAAGTCACTAGAGTGGATGTAAACATCAGTATTTTTTTACAGGAGAGCTAGTGTAAAAATAGCAGGATGGTTCGTAGAGTGTTCTCTTTCTATTACTTGACACAAGTTTCTAGCCAGTGTTTCTAAAGTAGCAAATGAGAATTAGGAAATACCTCTACTTTTGAACTAAAAAGGCAAATTGAATAATCCTGACCATTAGCTAGAAAGGTGGCCAAGGAGTCAGATGGGGGGGGGGACTGATTCTCTTCCTAAAGCAGTAGATGGTAAAGCAATCACTGGTTTTCTTCTGAATTAAAGTCATTGTGCTAAAAAGAAACTTACCTTTAAATTCCTACTCTGATATTTTTCTTTAGAAAATTTTATTATAAAATCATTAAAACATGTGCACATTAAAATGTGGTGGCACATGACTATAATTCCTGGCACTCTAAGTTCAAGGCAGGAGGATTGCAAGCTCAGTCAGTGACTTAGTGAGACCCTGTCTCAAAATTCTTTTACAAAGGTCCAGGGATGTAGCCCAATGGAAACACCTGGGCTCATCACCAATATTTTGCTTGTACATGCGCACACACCCACACATAGTATCCTCACACTATCTACTTGATCAAAATACTTAAATCCCAAGTAAAACCAGAAATACAAAAATCTTCAGCCTCCATTGTTTGAGTATTTGTAGTACAAAGAACACATGTTTATTCTTCATTTCTAAAATTAGATATAGTAAAACCTAGTTTTCACCACCAAAGTGAGATAAAGTCCTTCATTTTAATGGACAGAAGCATGACAACAAACGTGATCGCATTTTGAGGGCATCATAGCTGCAATATTAAAGACAACACCAAAGTGCCTCATGATGGACCAGAAATAGGAGTCCAGCCTACACTCCAGTACTGACAACCAGATGTCAAGGACATGTTGACCAGGTATAGTGCTGCACACCTGTAATCCCAGCACTTGGGAGGCTGAGGCAGGAGGATCACTAAGAGTTTCAGGCCAGCCTGGACTAGATGGTGAGTTCAAGGCCAGCCTGAAATACACAGTGATACCCTGTCTCAAAAAAAAAAAAGACACATTTATCTTCCTCTCCATTATTTTCTAATAAAATAACAAAAATTCTTAAGATATTGGGAAATATGAACGTTTAAAATATATAGACAATATTACATTTGCTTTTTTTAAAAAATCAAGAAACTGGATCTGTGATTTTAAGGTCTTAAAAGTCATTTCAGAAATGACATTTAGATCAGGTAGAAATCAAAATCAAAGAGTATAAAATAGCAAAAATATATATGTGACAGATGAAGACTTACTATTTTCATTATTTTATTGGTGTGCGGGGAGCAAATCCAGGGCCTCACACATGCTACATCCTCAGCACTTTATTTTGAGACAGAATCTCACGAAACTGACTAGGTTGGCCTCAAAGATGTTATCCTCCTGCCTAAGCCTCCCATAGAGCTGGGATCATAGGAATGTGCCACTATGCCCAGCTGAAGATATGATTTGGTCAGAGCCACCAAAAGAGACAGCAAACACCAGTAGTCTGGATTAAATAAATCAGTGAGGTGACTTCATACACTAAGAGAATCAGGACTGGAATAAGTTTCCTAAAGATAAAGAAACTCAGGGCTGGGGATTTAGCTCAGTGATTAGAGTGCTTGCCTTGCAAGCACAAGGGCCTGAGTTTGATCCCTGGCACCACACACACACACACACACGAAAAAAAGATAAAGAAACTCCTCTAATGAAGAAGAGTTAACCCTGAAGAAAATAACATTAAGTAGTAAAATGATCCTGATGTTGAAGAGGTATCAAAAAATTAAATAGACACAGAGAACTGAATTTGGTTACACTCAAATAAATCAGAAAGTATGTTAAATTTAGAGATTACCTAACTTTTATTAAATACAACTAACACTTTACTCAGTTTACTCATTTTTATGTCTCCAAAATCCTTTGTGGAATTAGAATATAGATAAAGTTTCATAATTTAGCAATTAACCAAAATTTTATAGCAAGTTAAGCAAAAAGTTAAATGGTGGATTTAAAAAAAAAGTATATCTAATTAACACTTTAAATTTTTTTATTGAAATAATGTGTAAGAGCCACACTTAAATCTGTGTGTATAATGTGAACACAAATATGTATGTACACATAGCAGTTACCTAAAAGACAAACAAAAAGTTATAAAACTATTTTCAAATTTCTTTCTGGTCTTACTAACTTATTCAACAATAGGATTTAACTCTTTTTTGCTGCTCTTCTACAAATAAACCATGCAATTAACCTTAAGTCACTTTTGGAAAAAGGTTGTTACTGTTTTATCTAAATGTCCCCCCAAAGCCTCATGTGCTTATAGGTGGGGCTTTTGGGAGGTGGCTGGATCTGGGGTATGTGAGTATGGACTATGGGTGTGTAATAACTGGATCAGTCCACTGACTAGAGTAGCATAATTCTAGGCATGGATGAATGGATTTACTGAAAGCAGAAGACTCACCTTGGGTGTGAATGGCACCAACTAATGGGCTTGTAGCCTGAATGGAATAAAAAGGGAAAGGCAGTGTCGCTGCTTGCTACTTTTCTGCCTGCCTTGCCATGGACTGCTTCTCCTCTGCCATGCTGCCCTGTCTTGGAGCCAGCTTACTATGGACTAAAAACTCTACAAACTGTGAGCTAAAATAAACCTTTCCTCCTTCAACTCATGGGTGTCAGGTATTTTGTCCCACCAATGAGAAAGTAACTAAAACAGAGGTATACTAAAAATCTACATAATAAATTCTAATATACATTATAAATAATTTAGTAGCTTTTCTTATTTAAAAAATGATATAGCTCCTTCTTTTGCAACCACTCCAAATTTGTCAAAGTAATAAGTGAAATTGCGACTATAGTTTTAGAATTTTTAAAACTATGTTTTAGAATGTATGAATTATAAAGGCTTATTAACTAAGACTCCCATTATGGATAATCACATATATTCTCCATAATTTACTTTGTATGTCTTTCCTGTTATCAACATAGTACAGCTTGTAATTCAGCTGCAACCAGAAGAGTGGAATGAATTCTGTGACCAGAATCATGGAAAGAATTAAGTTTGTGAACCAAGATACAACTGTATTAAGTAAATTTTATTTAACCAGAAGTCTACCAAAATATACCAAAGAAGAGAAAGATGGCACTTATGGAGTAAATTCAATAGAACTTCTGAAAACATTTTTATATTTCATTTCAGTCAAGTACTCACTTTTCAAATTTATAAGACCATTGGTTTTAGTTCCCAAATTTTTAATGTTATTTGGAAAATTGTCTTTTTATAAATGATTGAAGAATATTTCACTGCATAGTGATTAAATACAACAATTTAAAATGTTACATGAAACAGTAAAATATGTATACATGACAACATTCAAAATTCTTTATTTAAAATACCAAGTTATTAAAATGCATAAAAATGACATAGTAAAATAAAATTTTTTCAAAACTCATCACTTTGAAGAAAACATACAATGACAAAGATTAAATATATACAAAATAGAAAATAAATCATCATCTGTCATTAATGGTAAGATCTGCATGTGTTCAAAATAGTCATAATTTTAAGTCAGAAAAATAAAGCTTTGTGCAGTGGAACACTTCTTTGAAGTCTCTTTACAGGCGTTTTAAATTCCGTTTACTCTGGGCACTCCCTGGGAGAGCATCTTTTCTATTCCTTGGCTTTGCTATTCCTTTACTGCATTCTTCAGACCCATGATAAGCACACAAACATAACACACAAAAGTCAAAACCACAAGCTGCACGGCTACACAGTCCCCTGTTCTTATACGGCTGGTACTTGGCAGGGGATTGGCACCTTGGGCAAGGTTTTAATGCTTCATCAATAAAAAGTGTCTTGGCGACCTGCAGAGGAAGCACACACACACAATCTCCTGATGTCATATACAGAAACACTTTATTTCAAATTCTACAGATATATATCCTTAGTAACTCATGATAAAAATTTACCTTAACATATTCTTCTTGTTTGCTGCTTAAGTGGGTAAGAGAAGAGCTTGCTATAGGTGTCAGAAGTTCTCCCCAAGGAGACAAAGTTGGAACTTGCTCTTTCTGAGAACTGGGTGTCCGAGCCTGTGCCTGGACTAATCTTAAAGCAGAGCGATTTAAAAGATGGAGCCGAGTGGCAGCATCCTCAACATGTAATACAGCCCCCTGTGGTAAAAGACCAGAGTCATCAATGTACAATATCAAAACACTCCCGAGATAGGACAGCCTTCTGACGCACATGAATTGAAATGTTTCAATGTGGTGTATACCATCAGAATTTTCTCCCTGGATCATTTCTTTTTAGGAAAGAAAAAGTGTTTTCTCATCTAACATTTGACAGTCACAGCAATATTAAAAAATTTAAACCACAAATTGTAGCTCATACGACCAGTTATTTTTCCATTTATTTTAAGCTGTGGTTTGGCAAATGTTTCCTGAAAAAAGCCAGATAATACATATTGTAGACTTTGCAGGCCATATAGTGGCAACTTTTCAAGTCTGCAATTATAGAGAAAGCAGCTGTGGACAATAGTAAATGAAAGAAAGAGGCTGTGTTCCAATAAAACTTACTTTAAAATACAGCTGACAGGCCCACAGACTGTAGTTTGCAACCTGTTTTAAACCAAGGTCTAAGAAGAGGTGAATCTTTTGAAAATTTGCCATTGGATGTCAATAGCCACTGAGGAACTGATTACACCTTAAAACCCAATTTCTTTGATTTTCGCAAATATCTGGTGCTGATGCATTTTAAAAGAAAGTTTTAAACAGCTTTTGTATTTTCAAAAGAGCAAAGAAATTCTCATTTGAACTGGATTCCCAAATTATTCAAATATTCAGTCAAGAAATAGATCAATCAGCTATATACCTTAAAACTATACCATTACCAATTGTACATTAATTATGCTGGAAAAAAGAAAAAATGTTCAATAAGTAATTGTTGTAGCCTTCTATTTTGTTAAGACTGGTAATATGAAAATACAGCAGTTCTTTTTTTATAGAAAAAATTGACATCTTAACCAATTACCAAAATAAAATATACGATGGATGAATTTCCTTACATGACCAACTATAATTATGTTCTCTCTCCCTCACTAGTCTCCTTTGGCATAATTATGTTCTTAACTATGGGGAGAGCTAAAAGACAAGAAATTACAGTATAATATGTATAGGAAATGAAGTTAGTGGGCCATAAAAAATTATATGTTAATAGTTTAAAAATAAATGCAGAAGAGTAACAAAAAATATTGGCCTTCAGAAATTAGAATGAAGCCAGCTGAACATGTTTAAGTTATTCAAGGATTCTATACATCTTTCATATTATATTTGTATAAGTGACTTGCAGCCACACTAAAAAAAAAAAAACTCTCTAGACTTCTGAGCAGCTGGTAAACACAGTGTGCATGCAGGAAAAAAAGAATAAAGCTACGTTGTTGAAGCAAATTTCAGCCACAGAAGAAACACTCATTCGTTTAATAAATATTTATAGAACACCTAACAGGTGCCAAGTGAATAAAACAGTGTAATCCTCATGGAGCTTAAAAGGCAGGCTATTTTTTAGTAAGAAGCAAAACAGTCAACAAAAGCATACATTCATGAGTGCCAAAAATTTTCAAACATAGTTATCATCACATTAGTAGAGGATTTTAAATGTGACAATGTAGTTATTTAATAGTTGTTCATTTTCATGAATATGAGAGGACATTGAATAAATTAAGAAATTTAATGGAAAAGTGTGGTACTCCAATGCTGATGCACATTCTCGTTGTTCCAAAGCAAACAGATAAAGCTGAGTTCCTATTAGGCATAGCTAACCTGTGCTTTCTAATTTTTACACACAGGAGCTTTTAATCCCACTATACAAATAACGAGGAAAATCAGCAAACAATTTTTCTTAATAATTTTTCTGTTTTGGTTAGTGATAATATATTAGGACTGCTCAGGTAGAAAGCAACCATGTCAGAATAGGAGGGCACAAGTCCTTCGGAGGAAAGAAGGAACAGGTAGGATACCTGATTTGTTTGGGTTTACAGGGAGAAGATGTTCAGTTCTGGTGGATAATGGGAGATGAATCAGGGATCTACAGATAAACACTAAGCAAATGAGAGAAGAAGGAAGCAATTAACAAAAGTTACACAGGAAACAGTGTAACCATAGTCATAATCCTCTCAATACAGTCTCAATGATGTCATGATGATTCTAATTTACTTCCAAATCGTGTTGTAATTATAGTCTTAAACTAAAACGGGAGAAAAGCATTCGGGGGTGGGGAGGTGGGCAGTGCAGGGAAGTCATGGAATTAGTAGTGAGAGGTTAGAGAACTAATCCTGCTACAGAAAAAATATAACGAACATCAGCCTATGAATGTTATTTGGAAATATGGAAGTCAAGACTAGAAGAAATGCTGAAGAAAGTGGTTGTCTTGATGGAGAAAGAATTGAGAGAAGGAAGGGATAACAGGGCAAAAGAAGGGTGTATTATAAGTCTTATAATCTAATTTCATGTTTTAAACTGTGCTTGCATTACTTTGAAAGAGTGTTTAAAAAGCAAACCAAAATAAGAAAAAAGTAAAAAAAAGTATACACATTTAATAAGTTAAGTTTTTTTTAAAAGTGATGGCTCAGATAGTAGAATATTTTATCCAGAATTACCTGAAGGGTTGCCAACACATCCACATTTCTTCCTTAGAGGAATTAAGCAGTACATGAGGCTAAAAGTTAAATACTAATAAGTGCTTGCTTAAAAGTAGTTTTTCTTTAGGTCTGTCCTCAGCATATAGAGCATCACTCCTAAAGGGCACATTAAGAAGGCAGTTAACCTTAGTATCTCTGCAGTCAAAAGCTCCCGGGCCAGCAGCTGCCGCAGTAAGTGGCCAGGAGCTCCAAGTAAGTCACAAGGAAACATCACAGAAGAGAAGATGGAACTTTTCTTCAAAGTTTTTGTTAATAGAAGTCTGTAATATTTCACTGAAATGAGAAACCCACCAATCTGTTTATGCCATGCTTCCTCTCAATTTTTATATTCAGTCAAATTAGCAATGTACTTTGGTGTGTTATTAAATACTTTTTACTATACCAAGAATAAAGTAGCAAAACAGGGTTTCTTTTGGTATTGATACCTGAGGCCCTAAAATTGAATCTACAATCAATACAAGTGGCAGTCATCAGATGTCAGTTACATAAAGCAGTGTCCCTGTGATGAATTCATCAGCTTTTATGGGACTTTTGTCACTTCAAAGCCAGCCCTCAGATCCTCAGATACTCAAAAATGCCAGCTACCAAGCTCACCCACTTTCAGGGCTCTACATATGCTATTCGCTCTGCTGAAATGCTGTCCCCCTTTCTCCCTCACCTAGCTAAATGCTCCCTTACTGTTCAGGTCTCAGTTGAGATGCACTTCTCACGATTCCCAAGTATTAATTCAACACTCTTCTTAACTGTGCTGTAGGACTCTGGGCTTCCCCTAACATTCCTGTATTTGTTTACATTTATCACCCCAGGGGAAGAGCGCTGAGGCAGCAGGAACCACTTCTGAAATATCATCGTTGGAATGCAAGCAATTGGCATAATTACTGGCATGTAATATGTACACAAAAGAATGGATAAAAATGGGATAAAGGTATGTAATTATTACTAGGATCCAGTACCTCACTGGTATTCAAATGTTGTTCACAGTAAAATGCGTAAACAGCAACAAAACCCAAGATGTTCATGGTGCCCAGTAGTCTATTCCATTTTATATACAGAGGTGGAAATGGAGTTTGGAAAATGCAGAGTTTAAGAGTGAATGTTTGCTAAGTAGAAAAGGTTAAAAGAGCAAAGAAAGCTAATTAGGTTGCCAGCAACATGGAATTTAGATATTTATAAAAATCCATTTTAGAAAAGCATTATATACATTACCTCAGAATTTGCTTTCAGTTGTGTAATATAATATTTCCTCCTTCGATTTGCTTTTTTATCTTGAACAACAATTTCACGCCAATTTCTGCTGACTTTCCAAACACTAGAAGAAAAAGATCAGTCTTATGTATCCCCAAAGACTATCATTTTGTATATAGTCATTAATAAAAAAAAACTTGTTTTAAAGATTTTGGCCACTAAATTTAAACAAGGAATTTTCATTAAAAATATGACTTGAGCAACATCATTTTTCATATTGATTTACTATATGAAAGAATTCCTATTAAAATATTAAGTATATGCCAGCATTATTTTAACAGATCACTAGGTTATATAAAGCCCAAATGCGTCCGCTGGGAGATGAAGATAATATGACACTAAGATTTAAAATCTGGAAAACAACATGCAGCAAATGATTATAATTTGTAGCACAAGAATGTTAAATTCTTTTCTCCTTTGCAGGGGGAAGAGGGCTGGGGATCAAACCCAGGGCCTTCACACTGAGTTTCATCTCCAGCCCTTTTTGTATTTTGAGACAGGGGCTCACTAAGTCCAAATTGTCCAGGTCGGGTTTGAACTTGCAGTCCTCCTGCCTCAGCCTCCCTGAGGACTGGGATTATAGGAGTATGCCACAGGCCCAGTTTGTTTTCTCCAATTACTGTACTTAAAACATCTCTGTCATTCTGACTAAATAAACATGAGAACAATTGATCCTTCCTTGGAGGTATTAATAGATACAATTATGGGTAGCACTACAAAGTTCCTATCTTACTCACCAAAGTTTATGAGAATGAAATAGCTAAAGACAAGACAGTTTTCATTCAGTGATTGCTTATTCATCAATATCTTCAACTATTAATCAACAACTTTTGGTTATTAAATCAAAAGTAATCCTTCAACTGTTAATCTTGACTTTATTACTCTCATTAAATAAGTCACTTCAAGGGAAAAAGGTCAGAACACTAAAAAAAAAAAAACCAAAAACAAAAACAAAAACAAAAAAAACCTCTTATTTTGGAGAGCCCAGGCAATCTACACTATTTCTTCTACTACTGTGGCCTCTTCAGTTGCCACCGCCTCTCTCTAAGCCAGTATATGTGCCCCTTATGTCAGATGGGAAATAAGCAGAAAGTCACCCATTAGTGGGGAAGTAAATGATATAATTGAGTATTCTCCATAGCTATTTCAACTGATCATGATCCCTTATGTTACCAAAAACAATACTGCTAAGATTATACATACCCATTCTGTAGTATAAACATTGAATTTGGATGGTGGATAAGAGGAGACATTTTAAAACATGCCCACAAGCACCCTAAGCTGTCATCCAACTTTTTAACTGGTTCACATCCGAATACTCCAGCATATAAAAAATAACATTCCTACATCTCAGCCATTTCCATTTTGTAAGCAAACGATTTATTATTTAAAAAATTTTAAAAGGTACACCTGGGAGTACTAATCTGTTTATTATCCTACGCGGGTAATGCCACATACATTTGCTATACAGTATTCTGAAAGGCTTTAAACATTAGGAGTTTGTGGGAAAATGTTGGATGGGAAATCAGAGAGCTCAATATAGACCTATATCTACTCCTGTCTCTCTGAGGGATTGCTGGCAGATCCCTTAACTTTTCTGGGGCTGTTTTCCCATCTTCAAAATATGAGTCTAGAGTGGATATCTCAGAAGACTTTCAACTATGAAATGCTACAATTCTCTACCAGCGCCTACTCTTAATATATGGGGGAGAGGTGAAGAAGGGGTTTAGAAGGAATTGCCACAGCTGGACCTGGTGGCACACACTTGTAATCCCAGCTACTCAGGAGGGTGAGGAAGAACTGCAAAGTTGGAGGCAGCCTGGGGAATTTAGTGAAAACTTGTTTCAAAAATAAGGGGCCATAGCTTAGTGCAAAAGCCATGAACTCAATTAAAGAAAAAAAGTGACTATAAAACCAGCAAGGACTCTATGAGCCATACTCTTGACATATTTCCATCAAGAGGACCTGCCTGTTTTCCCCCAGCCACCGCCCTCCAGAAAGTGAGTTCCACCTGACTTTCGTTCTGGGCCATGGCGCTCCTGAGGGTCTTGTCTTCTGATAGTCATGCAGTTCCTCCACATCACTAGCAGGAAAGGTCTTACAAATCTTTGTAATCCCGCTCCCTCCCTGCCCCAATTCTCCTAAATGTCTCAATTTAATTATGAATATCTGTGAACACAAATTCTTCAGTTTTTAATTTCCCAAAAGTACTTCACTTCCTCTACCATGTTAACAATAAAAAAAGAATAACATATTCCCTTGGTCTCTAAAAAGAATGAAAGCTAACCAGTATTCTTGGATTCTAGAACTTGGATTAAAGAATTAAATGGTACCTAATATAAATGGTCATTTCTCACTCACCACAATGCTATTATTTCTGAACAAGTGTCAAAATTTTAAAACAATTTGATTCTGACAATAGGATGTGAACTCTTAAATACATCATTAAACAATCTCTGGAATAAACCTTGCCATCTTAAAAAATTTAAAGTTCAACTTCCAGGAACTCTCATTCCAAATGATAGTGATAAGAATTTTATCCAGAAAAAGACTATCATGGCTTCTAAAGCAGGCTTTTAAAAAAATTTTTTTTTTTTTTTTTAGTGCTGGGATCAAACTCAGGGTCTTGTGCTTGCAAGGTAAGCATTCTAAAGCACTGAGCTAAATCCTCAGCCCCTAAAGCAGGCTTTTAAGTAGGAGGGATGACACTAAAAGGCGCTACTGGAAAGGATATTTAAAATACTTTTGATATAATGTAAGACAGCGAGAGACAGAAATAATAAAAGAAAATAAAAACAGGACAACCACTCAAGTCATAGAAAAAACTTCCCAACTTAAAAAAAAAGATAAAAATTTTATTTCATATACAACTTTTATTTCTTACCTGTATAGGCTCTCTGCAGTCAAGCAATCTAAAACCATAGTAAGAATATGCTTTAAATTTCTATATTTTAATTCTGATAAGATGTCCAGTTGTTCTATGCCCATCTTCTTGCCAATCAGTCCAGCAAGAGCACACTGCAGTACAGCTATTTTCCCCCCATCCCTTTCTTCTAAGAACTCATCAGTATCCTTTCCCTGGAATCTCTTCCTTTTGCTTTTAATAAAGAGTTCATGCACTAATTGCAATGCTGGGGTCTTTGATAAGTTCTTTAAGCTTAAAGTCAAATCCCTACTCTTATTATCAGTGCTGGGCTGACTCTCTGCAAAGTGGGAAGCAGCTGGCTGTCTCATTTCAGAGTAGGGGTGGGTGACCTGCTTTTCCTCCTCTGTCTCTGACTGTGAACTTTGCTCCCGAAGAGTGGACAGTCTTCTTGACCTTCCAAGATGCCCTGATTTTTTTACTGTGTCTCTCACATTTCGAGTCCCTTTACATTTCTGAAGTAGTTCCTGAAAAGAACCCTCCTCATCAGAGAAGGAATCTTGTGACTTATCCAAGCTCAGAGAGTTAAAACCACTGTCTTCAGGAGTGGAAATATTGCCTCTCGCCCCAATTGAAGGAGAAAGTATTTGACTTTCAGCAAATTTAATGTTTGCTGCAAGCTTACTTACTGGAGTCACAAATATGTCTTCATCTCTTCTATCAGCTGTTCTTCTCCCAGAGGAGCTCAGAAGTTTAGGATATGTATTTTCATCATTTACACTTAAACTGCTGTCACTAAGGTCATGTGTGATTGAATCTTTCAAATTACTGCCCTGAATTGGAGATATACATTCAACTTCAAATAGGCTACAATCATCTTTGGAATCATCAATTGTGGAAGTCTTGTGTTGAGAAAAATTTAGTCTTAAATTTTGACTACTAGAAGTCACTTCTTCTGTTTTTACAGTGCTAGTAACTAATGGGCTAAAGTTATTTTGCCTTGGAAAAGCTGAAGCACTGTTAGAAATACTTTTATCTAAGCTGAGAACTTGGCTTATACTACTTTCTAGAGAACTATTTTGTGATTCAAAGTCTCTCTTTAGAAGAGAGAAAGATACATCTAACCTTCTACGCAGTAAATATTTTTTTCCACCAACTTTAGGAGTTTCACACAGTTCTGGGGTTTTATCCTTTTCCTTTCTAGGGAAGAAAAATCTCTTTCTTTGGCTGGGAGACTCTAGGGACTGCATTAAGTCCAGGCTTGAAATTTCATGGTGTTCATGGATTGTGTTCTTTTCTTTCTTTCCAAAAAATTCTTCATCTGCATTATCGTAGCTGCAAGACTTTGGCGACTCATGATGGCCACTATCTTCAAAGGAAGACGTGGAACAAAAATCTCTGAGGCTGGAGTACTTGAACTTGACAGGAGTGCCCACCTTGTTTCCTGCTCCAGGGCTGGCTGAGTGACTTCGTGACATCTTCGAACTCTGTGTTTCTGCAAAATAAAACATTTTATTCTTCTTTTGAAATGAGTAGTCAGGTAGCTTTCACCAAAAATCATTGTTTTGAGTACAAACATTATAATGGAAAATTGACAATTTTTCAAAAATTACTTTACAAACAAATCTACCTCAGAATATACTGTTGTATATCCTACAACTTCTTGATATAATAAAACCAAAACTTTCAGATTACTTGACTATAGGCCAAGTACCATGCACAAATATTTTCTTGAACTACTCTTTAAAAATATCTAGCAGATTCATTTTTAGATTATTTTATGATTTTAACAGCACAAAAGCATGTAATTATTCTTGCTGGGCTGTATCAGTAAGGCAAATACTTGCTTTAAAAGTTCTGGGATATGGACTGTGGATTTGGCTCAGTGGTTAGAGTGCTTGCCTTGCAAACACAAGGCCCTGAGTTCGATCCCTGGCACCAAAAAAAAAAAAAAAGTTCTGGGATATAAATAAAGCTACTTAAAAATATTATATGCTACTCTCTAAACAGGGCTGGGAAATGTGTCATATAATGAGAGTGAGCATACATATAACAAGGCCTGTTGCAGAAATCCAGTACCTATGACCATTAACAAAGTCAGAATTCCCAGGCTTCTACTCTTACACTCTTTGGCTCACTGATAAATAACTAACACATTCTACTTGACCTAACTCAAATGAACTACTGCACCTTTGATACAGAGTCAATTTAAACTTGACATGTTGAGCTTATTTCTCTGCTTCTAAATCCTTTAATGCATTACTGTAGGCTTGAAATCACAAATCATAGGCAACTATTTGTAGGAAAACCACCCTTTATAATACTCTTGAGGTTGAAAATAAGGAATTCAAATCAATTACTTAAATAAGAACAATTACTCAGCAATTACTTGAGTAGGGAATGACACTAGGAAATATTTTATTCAATTTTTTCAACAGTTATTATGATTTTTAATAGAAACTTGAATTAAATCTTAGCTCAAAAGATGCTAATATAAGAAAGTCATTATTGATTTTTATATTTCTCTAGATTATTCAGTGAACACTAAGAAAATTATTCTTCATTTAAAATTTTCTCCCGGCCAAATGCATGACTTTTCTTCATTAAAAAATCCTGAGAAGGTATGTTATAGCTGACTTCAGTGGGATTATAATCTGTGTCTATGTTACATCAGTTAAGTACATGAGTGAATGAGCACGTTACAAAGGAAATTGCTACACTAAACACAAAATTATTTCTTTATGGCATATTGATCATTAGAAGATCATTTTACCGGAGAAAGTATCTAACTTTTCACACCTTTATTTCTTTTCAATAAATCTCACACGTTTCCTTGTGGTCATACTTTTACACATGCTTAGGAGCCAAGATTACCAAACTTTGCTTTCTACAATTTGCATTATATTTTAAAATAATTTTTGCCTTCCAAATATTAGATTAGTAAAACATAATGTGTTTTCAGATTAAATCTTCATCCACGAATCTTTGCCTCTTCTCAGAATCGTTCTATTAAGTAACAATTCTCAATTTGCTAAAATGAGGTTAAGTTCAAATTGAAACAAATTTTACTATTCAGCTACTTCACCGCTAGGTGTCTCACCATGCCAGAATTTGGGAAACAAGGGGTGCGGATGTCTACTCCCTCTAAAGACAGCTTTCTCTGCTGTCATTTTTAACTTTCGACTACCCCAAGAAGTTGCTCTCAAAACTTCGTTCGTTAAAATTTAATTTTAAAATTATTCAAGCAAAAATCATAGAAAGCTTGTTGACTTATTTTAGTGATTCGACAGTTCTCTGATGAACTAAAATCAGTCTCTTTGATACTCCTTTTAAAAACCAGACCCCTGATAAAAGACTCAAAACACGTATGTCTAAAGGCTTTTCAAACGGGGGGGCTATTAAATTAGAACGGAAATACTTATTTAGCTACATTCAATTCGAATTTTCTTCATTTGTTAAAGTGGAAAATCTTACCATCCGTAAATCCTCTTAGATGTCAAAATTAGGTAGTCTTCCAAAAACGAAGAAAATCTCTCATGCTTGCCTTTAAGATTTACGCCAAACCAATGCCACTTAAAAACTTCGGTTTGAACAATGAATTGAAACGTGCAGCCGCCCAGTGAAGGCTAAAATGTGGAGGGACCTAAAGCCCTACAGCGGGGAAGGCCTGAGCCCTTCCTCTGCACCTCCGCACTCTCAATGCCCTTATTCTCTGAACCCAGTCTTGGGAACGAGTGAAGCCCCCATTCGGGCTCCTGGGGGCCGGTGGGCGGGTAACGGTCCCTGCGCCCGGACGCGGACCCCGAGGCGGCGCCTGCGAGGCCGCTACCCGCGCACACCTGCGCCGGCTCCGCGCACCTGAGGCCGGCCGCTGGGCGGGCTGAGGGAGGCGGCCGCAGACGGGCGCACAGGGAGGAGGCTGGCCTTGCCCCCGGGGACCTCGGCGACGGCAACCCGCACACAGCCCCAGCTCCGCGCGGGGACCCGGCTTTCCC